>JAAKFY010000003.1:25537116-25564616 GCA_011823955.1 Dissostichus mawsoni
TCTACCAAGGGGAATCAAAAGAGTCCGAAAGGATGCAAAACGACCACAAAGAAGCCTAGATTAGCCATGAAGGGGTGCAAAACCTCTATAAAATGACAGTAAAACCACCAAAAAGGATGAAAAACCCCAAAATACCCAAGTAGAAACTCAATCAGATAAAAATCAAGAGACACAAAAACCCAAAAAGGATGCAAAATGTCACAAAAGACAGTAAAGAGAGGCAAAAGCAACAAAAGACGGGATGCAAAACTGTCAAAAGGGAAACACAATAAACATTCAGGGATGCACGATGTCTAAAAAGATGAATCAAATGTAATAAATGCTTATTCTAAATACCTGCAGTTTAAATGTCGTTATCAGCGTCACTCACTTCCTCCCCGTCCGCTCCTCCTTTTCATTAACGATGTAATTGCTTCCTGGATGTCTTAATTGGGGTCGTCTCACCGAGGGTCATTAAAATAATTATATTTTCATTTCTCATTACGCAGAGAGAAGTGAGGGAGAGACGTACAAAAACATTCAATGTGGATTTAACACTTTTGTTTTCCGGAGACATTAGTTTGAGGGAAAATGTGTAGAAAATGTCACCTAATAAATCTTGAAATGTGTTTTTCTTGCTCTTCTAAGGTGTGTTTCAGTCGGTGTGTAAAGGAAAACATATGGAGTAAATAATGACGTAAAAGGAACAAACAAAAGGGAATTCATATCCTGTTTCCTTTGATTATTTCCAGTTGTATTTGCATATTAAGTCGTTCCCATGAGGTCTGAATATCTTTCAGAGCTCCTCTTTATTCGCCTGCGGTCGTGTGTTTAGCATTTAGTGTTTTTAGTTAGTATTCCTCAGAGAGGGAGACGAGGCAGAGTTCAGGCTGTGGGAGTGAAATAACACACACACACACACACACACACACACACACACACACATATGAAAGACGAGTTTTATAGAAAAAGCAGCTGAAGATTTCTGTGGAGAAAATAAATCAATAATCTGTAGAGAAACTCGGGGTTAGGACTTCACTGCGGAAACTCACAGGAAGACGTTTAACAGTTCGTCTGAGACATATTTACAGAAGGGTCAAAGTGGAATAAAACATATTTCTTAGAAGCAGGGACGGGGCTTTTGTAAGATCAAAGTGGTTTACTACAAATAAAAATTCAGAAATTGGACTTTTTTCCCAGAATTGTGACTTATTTTTCTCAGAATTCAGTTTTTTTTTTTCAAAATGTGACTTTTTTTCTCATAATTCTTTTTTTTCCACTCAGAAATTTGACTTTTTTCCCAAAATGTTGACTTTTTCTCCAAATATCACTTTTTTCCTCATAGTTCGTTTTTTTTTCTTTCTCATAATTTATACCTTTTTCCCGGCATTTTGAGTTTTCTCCAAATTTCCCCAATTTTCTCATAATTCAGTTGTTTCGGACCTTGGCGATTTGAGCCTTTGCAGAACATTTACATGCACTAAAACCTATAAAACACACTACAGTTACACTTTAATCAAAAGTGTCCAAAATAATTACGTGTCACTTGTTAGACGCTTTAACCAAAGCGACTTACATACTGGCAATCCCCACAGGAGCACTTTGGGGTGAAGTGTCTCAGGGACACAACGACATGCTGACTGCAGTGGGGTTTGAACCTGAGCTCCCCTGATCCCAACACAACACAACCCACTGCGCCACAGCCTCCCCATATTAAACTGAAGGAGCTGTTTGGCCTTCGGGGGCTTCACCAACTTTATTTGTTTACATGCAGAGTGTTAAGGGATATTCATGTGGGGGGGCGTGGGGGTGGGGGGTCACATGATGCAGGAGGAAGTGCTTGTCATCTGAGCCTCTGTGTTATTATCCATGCAGTGAGAGGAATTAAGGGGGTCTAATACTTCTATACTTAGAGGACTGATTTCGTGCTGCACCTGTTGCCCCCCCCCCCCCCCCCCATTTTATGTCCGTCAATAAGGACAAAAAACGCTGAGGTTGTTTTTTTTCTGTGAGCGCTGACGACACTGCATACATCAGATTTCTGTTTCTGTTTATTGCCACTCTTTAAATAAACATAGCAAGATAAATCAAAACTAAATAAAGCGTAACATAAAACAAAAATAAAATATGATGCTACAAGAAATATGTACAAGACACAAAATAAAAGCATGTTTAATCTACTTCTTCCCCTTATTAAACACGTCTCAATAAAGACTGAATCCTTTTCCTTCATGTATGTTTGATGTCAGTAAATCAGTGCAGATGACTGGTGTGTTTCTAATCAATGTGCGGACATAATGAGTGAATGGTGACGGCCTGAGGGAAGGATTAGAGGATCATTGTTTTTCTCGTAAGCGATGACGGGTGGGATTCACCATTAGACAAACAATACGATATTATTGACATATTGACTTCTGCAATTACATTGATCCTTGTTGCGTTGTATTTCTGACTCAAAGTGGCATTCAGGTGACTTTCCCAATCAGGAATTCGTTTTTCCAACTATCACTCTCCCAGTGTTAATCAAAGTGGTCGTGTATCCGCCCGTCATTTGGATCTTCTCCAAAATTAAATATGTCTTCCTTTTGCTAATGCTTCACCTTTCTGCCCATTTTCATTACATTTGGTCGTGTAATCTTTACGTTATCCTGCAGACAAACGAGTAGTGTCACTAGAAAGCGATCTGTCACATGTGTGTTTTCAGGAAATAAGACTAAGTGGACTGAGTGTATTCCCCCCCCCCCCTCTCCCTACTGCAGGTAATTAGGTCGTTGACAAGGACATGAAGCCCCCCCCCAATCTCCCCCATCTCCCCCATCTCCACAATGACATTTGACTTTGCTGACGTGACAATAAAACCTCCTGTTTGTTCTAATGAAACAGAAACCGTCCGTGTTGGAAGGAAACGGTTTATTAGAAATGATCTGACACATCTGCAGATCATCGATATTTCATTCTTATTATTAGCCCTACTTGTTTGTTTGTTTGTTTGTTTGTTCTCAGCATGTAAAGCGGCCTTGGGTCCCTTGAAAGGCGCTATAAAAATGAAATCTATTATTATTATCGAGAAAGAAATATACATCGAGCTCATCGTCTGTCGTAGTTACATCTCGGAGTTTAATGCTCGGTTATTGTCGTGATAAAGTGAAACTAAAAAGCAAGTTGCTATATATTAGCCTTTAGCTTGTAGCCGCTCTGAAGGAATCCTAACGGGTCGAACTACATCTCCCATGATGCCTTGCTGCTTCACCAGCAGCAGAAAATGGGTTATACGTTTCATTTGTGTATTTTAGAAGTATAACACACACACACACACAACACACACACACACACACACATATAAGCGTATTTGAGTTTTTAGAAAGCGCCTAGTGTCATGTATTATTATTATTATTATATATATGTGTGTTATTGATCGGCGGTGCAGCGGAGGGTCTCTGAGGAGAGAGCGTTGACCGGGCTCACAGTGAAGGTGAAGTTTATGACATGATTTATGGCCTTTGAGATTGAAAGTGAGACCCTCCCCCTGCACAGGAACACACACACACACACACACACACACACACACACGCTGAGTGATTGCGGCAGTGCAGCGGAGCGGTGAGGCTCGTCCTTGTCTCTCTGCAGCCACTTTATTGCCTCGTGCTGAAGAACAGACTCTTTTCTGCAGTCGGAGTCGATTTGCTGCCAGAGCTCAAAGCAAATGATGCAAATCTGAATAAAATGGTCTGATTCTGCGTGACGTTGGCCTGAACGCTGCCTGCATGCTGATACTGTGGCACGCTACTGAATTTAAATACAAGAAATAGTGTGTTTGCAGTGTAATTACCACGCAGGGTCTATGCCGTTTAAATAGGATTCATTTATTTATTCATTAGGATTTTTAATGAGGTTTTGTGGCGTGTTGTGCGTTGGCAAAATGACAAAAGATGGGGACATTTTTCAATCAACTGCCAGGCCTGCCAATGCACGCAAAGGACTATATTTAAGACAAAAATAAGTCGAAAGCCTTAAGAAATCAAGACGTTTTATTTTTGTTTGTTTTTTAATAATGTTTTGTTATTTTTCCAAATGTATTCAATGGGATCAACTCTAGTATTTTTATTTTGAACTGTATTACTTATAATGTCGTTGGACAGTAGAATCAATGCAATACCTTCTTTTTTATGTAAAACTGTGTTGTTACTAAAAATAAAAGCAAGGTATGGTTTTTACCGTATCCCCATCGGGTGAGGGGTCACTGGGATGCAACAGGAAGGTTAAAGCGTGTATTTATTTTGTATTTGTTGTCCTGTCAGCAGTAATGGATGTGTCTGCGTTAAGGTTTAACAGCTTCTCTCTGATTGAAGTGATGCGTTCACTGACAGCAGGTGATTTTTATTTCCTCTATTCTTTTAAACTTTAACGAGCAAAGGTCAAAAATTAACATCGATGACAGTTCAATCAGGAGAGACGGTGTTGATGAAAGAACACATATTTATTGCCAGGAATGCACAAATGAATGTAATGGAGTTTTGGCGATTAGGCCCCGTTGTGCAGGAGTATCATTCGGGAGGGGAGAACCGATCCGATGAAACCCCCCGGGGTCTAGACCCTGGTGGTGGTGAATGGATGGTTGGGTCGGTCTGAAGGGGAGGGGCTTAGCTTGACCCTGGTGGTGGTGAATGGATAGTTGGGTTCGGTCTGAAGGGGAGGGCTTAGCTTGACCCTGGTGGTGGTGAATGGATGTTGGGTCGGTCTGAAGGGGAGTGGCTTAGCTTGACCCTGGTGGTGGTGAATGGATGTTGGGTTCGGTCTGAAGGGGAGGGGCTTAGCTTGACCCTGGTGGTGGTGAATGGATGTTGGGTCGGTCTGAAGGGGAGGGGCTTAGCTTGACCCTGGTGGTGGTGAATGGATGTTGGGTTCGGTCTGAAGGGGAGGGCTTAGCTTGACCCTGGTGGTGGTGAATGGATAGTTGGGGTCGGTCTGAAGGGGAGGGCTTAGCTTGACCCTGGTGGTGGTGAATGGATGGTTGGGTTCGGTCTGAAGGGGAGGGCTTAGCTTGACCCTGGTGGTGGTGAATGGATAGTTGGGTTCGGTCTGAAGGGGAGGGCTTAGCTTGACCCTGGTGGTGGTGAATGGATGGTTGGGTCGGTCTGAAGGGGAGGGGCTTAGCTTGACCCTGGTGGTGGTGAATGGATGGTTGGGTTCGGTCTGAAGGGGAGGGCTTAGCTTGACCCTGGTGGTGGTGAATGGATAGTTGGGTTCGGTCTGAAGGGGAGGGCTTAGCTTGACCCTGGTGGTGGTGAATGGATGTTGGGGTCGGTCTGAAGGGGAGGGCTTAGCTTGACCCTGGTGGTGGTGAATGGATGTTGGGGTCGGTCTGAAGGGGAGGGCTTAGCTTGACCCTGGTGGTGGTGAATGGATGGTTGGGTCGGTCTGAAGGGGAGGGCTTAGCTTGACCCTGGTGGTGGTGAATGGATGTTGGGTTCGGTCTGAAGGGGAGGGGCTTAGCTTGACCCTGGTGGTGGTGAATGGATGGTTGGGTCGGTCTGAAGGGGAGGGCTTAGCTTGACCCTGGTGGTGGTGAATGGATGTTGGGTTCGGTCTGAAGGGGAGGGCTTAGCTTGACCCTGGTGGTGGTGAATGGATAGTTGGGTCGGTCTGAAGGGGAGGGCTTAGCTTGACCCTGGTGGTGGTGAATGGATGTTGGGTTCGGTCTGAAGGGGAGGGGCTTAGCTTGACCCTGGATTCAGAGGGACAGGAGGTGAAAAGGGGTGGAGGGGGTTGCGTCGAGTCACCTGAAATGACAGCTGTCAGAGGGGAGAGCAGATTTAAAAGGGTTAGCGGAGCGCTATGATAGGCTTGTGAGAATAGAGCGAAGTGATTGGTTAAGCTGGGGAGTGACGCCCCCGATCACTTATTGAGAGGAGAGTAGTAACATAGAAAATGAATGAGTAAAGACGGTCTTCCTGGTTGAACTTGGGGAGGCGTGTGGAGCAGTGGGTTGAGCGTTGGTGTTGGGATCAGGGGAGCTCAGGTTCAAACCCCACTGCAGTCAGCATGTCGTTGTGTCCCTGAGACACTTCACCCCAAAGTGCTCCTGTGGGGATTGCCCACAGTATTGAGTATGTAAGTCGCTTTGGATAAAAGCGTCTAACAAGTGACATGTGATGTGATGTGATGTAACTTGCGCTGAGCTTCATTACAGTTTGTATCTTTACTGTTAGAGAGAAGAGACGTTTGTTTGTTTTACAAAGGTCGTGTTGTTCTTTTGTTTTTAACACGTGTGTTGTCTATTTAGGTGATATTCCTGTCTGAATCAATGTCTTGTAGATGTTATTGGATAAATTGATTCATAAACCAGAAAAAAGGGAAAATTCGGAAAGAAATCTGAAAAAAGTCTGAGAAAAAACGTTGAAATTCTGAGAATAAATAAAAATATATTCTTAGAAAGAAATTCTGAGACAAAGTAAAGCGACTCAACTCACTTTAACTGATTTCAGGGATGGAACCACCTGTTCTTATTTTCTGTTGCGTGTCACACATCAAAATAATGAAGTGTACCATCTCCTCCCTGACTGATGTACTTCGCTTTCCAGTTGTTTTATGGACTGTTATCCGTTCCCCTGAGATAACACTGAGCCTAACACACACACACACACTTTATTGGGTATAGACTGCATGCGTGTTCCTGTATAAAGGACTGATATCGATTACTTTACATTAACGAGCGGCAGTAAAACACTTGTCTTTATTCCAGTGGTATGATGATATTTTACCGCACGGTTTAAAGGAATTTGTAAAACAAACAGAGAGCAGGATGTATGAAACGCCTCTGAATATAAACTGTTAATCATTCAGACGTCCAGGGGAACATCTGTGGCGTTAATCAGATCATTCAGCAATCATCAACTTCTAATGATCCGCTAACAGTAGAAGAAGTTAGGTTGTGTTTGTTGAAGGTGATATATTCACGGATGTACGTGGAGGTACCAGTCCACCAGTTTGAACCAGTTTGTTCTAGTTCATCCTGATGGAAAGGTATTAATGTCATGAAGGTGCGGAAATGATCTCTAATGGTCAAGGAATGCAATTCAGCTGCCGGTGGCTATAGTTGCATTTCTATTAACGTATTTTTTATCTCTCTTAGATTTTAAGTATTGAAGTATTTGGAGTGTTTGGTTCCTTTGTTATTTTGGCCTTAGGGTTACTCTGAAACATCACATATATAATTGTTCAGACAAACAAATCAGGAGAAAATCATATTAGTTCAAGACCAATTTATCTGAAGTTTCTGACTCGGCAACAAACGAGAGAAAATGTGAGATCTACAAACGTTTGCAAACCCCTTGGCTAACACATTTAAGTAATGCTAACGATACTTGTAAGCTGTGAAATGTCAATGCTAGCTAAATAAATAAGATAATGCATTTGTATTAGAGTTTCTGACAATAAATGAACGCAAAAAACAGCCTAAGGTTTGATAAATAGAGACCTACAATAGAGCCCTGAGGAACACCACACATCCTTAAACGGCGAACAAACATGTTTAGTGACATTGTTTAATATGACTAATGTGCAATAACCCATACATTTGCATATATATAATGTATTACACACACATACATATTCACTATACTCTACTAATTGGATTATTACCTCCACGTCATTTGTTATATTTTATGTATGAATGAATGCTGCGTGTCTTTGTTACATGTTGTCTATTCTGCATGTTTTGATGGCACCTCAAAAGGAGTAGCTTTACTCTTCTCGTTGTACTTGTATAATGACAATAAATGCTTCTACTCTAATCAGCTCTGTCGCAGTTTCAAAAAAGTGACAACAAACTATGACTGGTAGAACATCCTGGTATATGGGCATTTTACATTCTCTGTTCTGGGAATCACTAAAAGTGTTTCTTGCACTCTGCTATGAAAGTCATGGAGACGTCCCGTTAGACTTGGTTAAATAAGTCCTCTCCTCTCAAGACATCCTGACACATTTCTGAATCCTCATCAAAGTTTTTCTCCACTCTGCTTCTCTTTGAGGTTTCAGAAATAACAACCGAAGGATTTCTCGAAGGTAAAACCAGCGGCCCACTCCTAAAGTACATCTGGAAGTAATTAGTGCTGAAATCCCCCCGCGGTGAGTAATCGTGTGTCCAATATCTGGGAAATATGCATATCTCTGCAGTGCTTATATAATGTTGATCAGTGTGATGGTCCATTGAACGCTGGCCACCAGGCAAACTGATTTTGTTTGTCTGGAAAATGAGTGGAAATATCATTCGGCCTCCACACAAACACACTGAGGACATTTGAGTGTTTGAAACAAGAACTACAGCGTTTCTCACTGATTATATTCCATGTGTTTTATGCACACTTTCAATTTGCAAATAAAAGCATCTTGAAATATGTACTGCCAAAAGGTACTCAAACTCCAAATATTTCTCAAATATTTCCTAAAATCCCAAAACATTTTGTGCAAACACTGAAAATTCTAACAAAACAATCAAAACAAACAAAAACTCAGATTTGGAAAGGAAAGTTAACGGTAAAACTACAAGAAATGTTTACATGAACTTAAAATAATCATAAAATGGTTATGGTAACACCAGCAATGTGAAAAAAAAGTTCCCTTACAGAGAATCCAACAGGTGCCAGCTCCCGTGTGTTGTTTTATTTTTGATGTGCTTTGATACTGCAGCTGCCATCGTGACGATCCTCGCTCGACATCACGCTCAGAACCCCCCCCCCCCCCCCCCCCCACCCCCCCTCTATGTTTCTCTATGGGGGTTAAAAATAACCTGAAACCAAGAACACCTGTTCAACGTTTTGTGAGTGTTTTTCCAGGCAGCGGCCACTCCCTTTATTCAGAAATGCTGAGAATTAGGGGTGGGGGGGGCGTTTTGTTTACTGTTGTTTAAAGAGGCCCTATTTTGCTTATTGGGCTGTTCCCGCTCCGATACCTGAATATCAGCAAGAGAGGACTCTTAAAGTAGAGACACTACATACTGATATACACCTGAACATCAGCAGGAGAGGACTCTTTAAAGTAGAGACACTACATACTGATATACACCTGGACATCAGCAGGAGAGGACCTTTAAAGTAGAGACACTACATACTGATATACACCTGGACATCAGCAGGAGAGGACTCTTTAAAGTAGAGACACTACATACTGATATACACCTGGACATCAGCAGGAGAGGACTCTTTAAAGTAGAGACACTACATACTGATATACACCTGAACATCAGCAGGAGAGGACTCTTTAAAGTAGAGACACTACATACTGATATACACCTGAACATCAGCAGGAGAGGACTCTTTAAAGTAGAGACACTACATACTGATATACACCTGAACATCAGCAGGGAGGACTCTTTAAAGTAGAGACACTACATACTGATATACACCTGAACATTAGCAGGAGAGGACTCTTTAAAGTAGAGACACTACATACTGATATACACCTGAACATCAGCAGGAGAGGACTCTTTAAAGTAGAGACACTACATACTGATATACACCTGAACATCAGCAGGAGAGGACTCTTTAAAGTAGAGACATACATACTGATATACACCTGAACATCAGCAGGAGAGGACTCTTTAAAGTAGAGACACTACATACTGATATACACCTGAACATCAGCAGGAGAGGACTCTTTAAAGTAGAGACACTACATACTGATATACACCTGAACATCAGCAGGAGAGGACTCTTTAAAGTAGAGACACTACATACTGATATACACCTGAACATCAGCAGGAGAGGACTCTTTAAAGTAGAGACACTACATACTGATATACACCTGAACATCAGCAGGAGAGGACTCTTTAAAGTAGAGACACTACATACTGATATACACCTGAACATCAGCAGGAGAGGACTCTTTAAAGTAGAGACACTACATACTGATATACACCTGAACATCAGCAGGAGAGGACTCTTTAAAGTAGAGACACTACATACTGATATACACCTGAACATTAGCAGGAGAGGACTCTTTAAAGTAGAGACACTACATACTGATATACTCCTGAACATCAGCAGGAGAGGACTCTTTAAAGTAGAGACACTACATACTGATATACACCTGAACATCAGCAGGAGATGACTCTTTAAAGTAGAGACACTACATACTGATATACCTGAACATCAGCAGGAGAGGACTCTTTAAAGTAGAGACACTACATACTGATATACACCTGAACATCAGCAGGAGAGGACTCTTTAAAGTAGAGACACTACATACTGATATACACCTGAACATCAGCAGGAGAGGACTCTTTAAAGTAGAGACACTACATACTGATATACACCTGAACATCAGCAGGAGATGACTCTTTAAAGTAGAGACACTACATACTGATATACACCTGAACATCAGCAGGAGAGGACTCTTTAAAGTAGAGACACTACATACTGATATACACCTGGACATCAGCAGGAGAGGACTCTTTAAAGTACAGACACTACATACTGATATACACCTGGACATCAGCAGGAGAGGACTCTTTAAAGTACAGACACTACATACTGATATACTCCTGAACATCAGCAGGAGAGGACTCTTTAAAGTAGAGACACTACATACTGATATACACCTGAACATCAGCAGGATGTTATTGTTATTGTTAGTTTTTATTCCTTGAGTGTATTTCAGGAGAAAGTATGCTGCGGTGGAAATTATACCAGCATCATCCGCCATGTGTTAGAAACTGTTTCCTTACACGCGTGATAATGAGCAGCAGATCATTAACAAAGAAACCTATTAAAAGTAGATATAGTCCTTTTTGTAAAATAAAATCAAGCAACAATCTAAAAATATTTGGGAAAAGTAGATATTAAAGTTAGTATTAAAAGTCTAGATTAAATAAAAACAAAATTATTTGAATTTAAAATATTTTTAAAGAACTGAAAGTGAGTTATGTATTTATCCCTTTTATATTGATTAAATTACTTAATTATATATTTTAAAATCTATATTTTTTTGCACACAAATTACTAGTTTTCTGTAATTTATTTTATTTCTTCATTCCTAATTATTTGTATCCTTATACATATATATATATATATATATATGTATTTCCACAGTTATTATATTATTCTCTTTAAGTTATTGCCCTCACATGACTCCCCCTGCAGGTACCCACACACACACACACACACACACACATGTGTGTGGTGTGTGTGTGTGTGTGTGTGTGTGTGTGTGTGTGTGTGTGTGTGTGTGTGTGTGTGTGTGTGTGTGTGTGTGTGTGGTGTGTGTGTGTGTGTGTGTGTGTGTGTGTGTGTTGGACGGCCGCCTGATAAAAGATGCCAAATGCAACTAGGGCGCTTTATTTGGCAGGAAGTCAGCGGGATGGAAAATAAAGGCAGCATGAAGAACAAACATGGCCTTTCTCTGGTGTCTCGTTATGAGAGAGGCAGAGCGACGTGAGGCCGGACACACCCTGCCGCTCACTTCCTTCAAATAACAAGACCCAAAAATAACACGTGTCAAAGTGCAGCTTGTTTCCAGCCTGTGGGGTGGAGTGTAAACAGGTTATATTATATAATTTAACGATATAATTACAAACATCATTAAATAATGTACTTCTTAATTCAGCTGCCACAAAGTGTCTGGGGTCCAAACAGAGTTCCAATTTAATTTCACATTCATTTGTTAAACCTTTTTTTTTTTTAATGTATTTATTGCTTAACATTTTATTTTTTGGTTTTTATTATTAGTGTAATTTCTTTGTAATTTCTTCTTCTTGTTCTTCCTATTGTTTTTGCTTTTCTCTGATTTTAGATTTTATTCATTTTCTTAAAATGTCCTTATTTGTTATTGTTTCTCTTACCTAATTTTTCTTTATTTTGTATTTCTCTTTCCATTTTTTTTATTTACCTGTTATTTATTTCTCTTTATATTTCCACATTATGAATTAACTCATTATTTTCTGTATTTTTTATAGTTCCAACTTTGTATATTTACTTATTTATTTTTCCTTACCACATTTGTCTTTTTATACGTTTACCTTTTATTAATAAATAATATATCCTCTCTCAGACGGACATATTTCACCGGAGGAGAGAGTCCCTCGTTGACCTCTATAAATCCTCTTGACCTCTGGAGGCCGTTACAGAGCGTCAGGACTCGGACACACGATCCATCAGATTCTCAAAATCACCGTCTGACAGCAAAGAGATGAGTAGAGGAGCTTTATGGAGCCGTTCAGGGACGAAGAGACACGTTAAACTCCTCCGATCAATACGTTACCGTGACTCCGATACTCAGGAGGAGCATTAACCCCTCTAACCTTTAAGAGTCCTCTCCTGCTGATGTTCAGGTGTATATCAGTATGTAGAGTCTCTACTTTAAAGAGTCCTCTCTTGCTGATGTTCAGGTGTATATCAGTATGTAGTGTCTCTACTTTAAAGAGTCCTCTCTTGCTGATGTTCAGGTGTATATCAGTATGTAGAGTCTCTACTTTAAAGAGTCCTCTCTTGCTGATGTTCAGGTGTATATCAGTATGTAGTGTCTCTACTTTAAAGAGTCCTCTCTTGCTGATGTTCAGGTGTATATCAGTATGTAGAGTCTCTACTTTAAAGAGTCCCTATACTGCTGATGTTCAGGTGTATATCAGTATGTAGTGTCTCTACTTTAAAGAGTCCCTATACTGCTGATGTTCAGGTGTATATCAGTATGTAGAGTCTCTACTTTAAAGAGTCCCTATACTGCTGATGTTCAGGTGTATATCAGTATGTAGTGTCTCTACTTTAAAGAGTCCTCTCCTGCTGATGTTCAGGTGTATATCAGTATGTAGAGTCTCTACTTTAAAGAGTCCCTATACTGCTGATGTTCAGGTGTATATCAGTATGTAGTGTCTCTACTTTAAAGAGTCCTCTCCTGCTGATGTTCAGGTGTATATCAGTATGTAGTGTCTCTACTTTAAAGAGTCCCTATACTGCTGATGTTCAGGTGTATATCAGTATGTAGTGTCTCTACTTTAAAGAGTCCTCTCCTGCTGAAGTTCAGGTGTATATCAGTATGTAGTGTCTCTACTTTAAAGAGTCCTCTCCTGCTGAAGTTCAGGTGTATATCAGTATGTAGTGTCTCTACTTTAAAGAGTCCTCTCCTGCTGATGTTCAGGTGTATATCAGTATGTAGTGTCTCTACTTTAAAGAGTCCTCTCCTGCTGATGTTCAGGTGTATATCAGTATGTAGTGTCTCTACTTTAAAGAGTCCTCTCCTGCTGATGTTCAGGTGTATATCAGTATGTAGTGTCTCTACTTTAAAGAGTCCTCTCCTGCTGATGTTCAGGTGTATATCAGTATGTAGTGTCTCTACTTTAAAGAGTCCTCTCCTGCTGATGTTCAGGTGTATATCAGTATGTAGTGTCTCTACTTTAAAGAGTCCTCTCCTGCTGATGTTCAGGTGTATATCAGTATGTAGTGTCTCTACTTTAAAGAGTCCTCTCCTGCTGATGTTCAGGTGTATATCAGTATGTAGTGTCTCTACTTTAAAGAGTCCTCTCCTGCTGATGTTCAGGTGTATATCAGTATGTAGTGTCTCTACTTTAAAGAGTCCTCTCCTGCTGATGTTCAGGTGTATATCAGTATGTAGTGTCTCTACTTTAAAGAGTCCTCTCCTGCTGATGTTCAGGTGTATATCAGTATGTAGTGTCTCTACTTTAAAGAGTCCTCTCCTGCTGATGTTCAGGTGTATATCAGTATGTAGTGTCTCTACTTTAAAGAGTCCTCTCCTGCTGATGTTCAGGTGTATATCATACTAGAGTCCTCTAACCTGAAGGAAACTGCACAAACAGATCCCTCTTCTTTCCCCTCAAAACTTTCCCCTCAAAACGTTCCATACTGAAACCAGAGGACAGAGTGTTTGTTTGTGTGGTTTTGGACTCTTTTACTTTCAGTACAAAAATAACCTTTGTGTTAAAGACGATCCTCGAGGCCAGGCTTCAAATCCCCTCCTGGAAAACCACAAAGGTCAGAATCTAACTTTATTATTCAACCCAACACACTGCAGGGTGAAATGTTAAACGATCAGATATCCCTATTATCGTCTCCTCTTCATTACTGACATAAAAACAACATTTATTATTACAAGGTTCATGTTGTGTTTAAATATGCAAATGAGGCATTATGTAATGTTATTTTACTGAATTTCGGAGACATCTACAGACAGTGTCGGAGAGAAGAAGCAGCAGAAATCCTCTGAGTGTTGTCCTCATTATATTATATATATATATATATATATATATTCAGGACACACAGCAAGTGATGGCCTACATATTCTTATTGAATCTGTAAAAATGTCTGATTTGAAATGAAAAATATTCCCTTGGATTTTCATAATTTAATATCAGTTGTATTATTTTTGTTGTTGTATATAGAGTGCCACAGTGACGCGTCCTAAAACCCGGAAGTAAGTTAGTATTTTACCACTTCCTGTTCCCTCGTCTCAGAGCCAATGGGATCTCTCCATAGGACTTTGGAAAATATCTGAACTAAGGTCTGTGGTTGAGACACATTGAAGACACGGATCACGTTTTGTTCTAGGACATTAGATCCATCAGCAGTGACCCCACTGGGGATTTCTGAAGAGTTGACGTGTCTGAAAATCGATGGTTGTTACCAAGTGGCTGAATAGGACTACAGAAGTCGTGGAGGACGTTGTACGTCATTACGCCGAACACGTGAACACTCCTCTAAGTTAGTTTCTGTTCTGCTTGAGAGCAAGTTCCTGCCTCCTGCAAAGTGTTCAAACAAACGCTTCAACTCGTTCCATTTAGAATCTGTATGTTTGAATATGGATCTTGAGTTGGCGTGACGTTGAAGTCGTGCTGCTGGACTCGGCTGTAGTTCCTTTATAGCATAACGTTAGCATTTAGCTTCTGGACATTAGATTTATGATTAAAAGATTATAGAAGTAGGGAAGACGTGGAGATTATCCGGCTGAACAAAACGTGATCCGTCTCTTAAATGTGTCTCAACCACAGACCTGATTTCCAGCTACTTTCCTAAATCCTACGGAGAGATTGCATTGCTTTTTTGTCGAAGGAACAGGAAGGAGTTTACTTGCGGGTTTTAGGACGCGTCACTGTGGCACTCTATTGCATTTGTATTTCATTTTGTGGAATCTATACATACTATTTACCGTAAATGTCTTTCTTCCATATTCTTCATATTTTTCCTTTTTTCCTTTTTTAATATTTTAATGTAGTTCTTTTGCATTTCTTTTTTTATATTGTATTTATTTTGCTCTTTCCTTTTTTTTAACAAAATTAAAACCGTTATTGTATTTATTTTTATTTTCCATTTATTTAGTATTTTATTTCTTATTTTTTTCCATTCATTTATTTATTTTCCTGTTTTTTGTATTTGACTTTTGCTCTCTCCTTTTTTGAACAAAACTAAAACATTTTTAATATGTATTTGTACTTTATGAATTCTACGTGTGTGTTTCTCCTCACTGGACCATCAGATGGTCTTCATGTTTCCATCACCCTGTAACGCGTCTTCAGAAACAGCTTCAGATCAACCCTCGTTAAATCTCACTGTGATATACAGATGTGTTTATGATTTGTCTCATTAACATCTCAACATGATGTCCAGACTCTCTCGTGGTTAATCTGCCGGATAATCCTCCGGTGGAAACGGCAGGAAGGAAAGGTGGTGTTGGTCAGATTTTAACAAGTTGCATTGTGGGAAGGGGAGGCTGCAGAGGAGAGATAACAGCAATGGCCGCCGTGCCTTTAGTCAACCAGCTGCATGACTTCTATCATCAAGGACACAGAGCACTGACGCTCTCACGGAAAACTGGATTCAATCAGCAGGTGGATTTGATTCTAATCCATAAAGACAGACATGTTGTTCTGTACATATTAGTTTGATACCACGGTAAAAAACTAAAGGTCATTATTCTCTCTCTAATGTCTACTTTATGTTTCCTTTAAAACAGCTGGATATGTATATCATCAAGACTTTGGAACTTATCATGGTTCTGTTACACATGCTATAATAACAACATGTGTCTTACTGAGGAGAGCTTGACCGCTTCATAGAGCAACTCAGTTCAACTCGGCTAACATCTAGCTAACAGCTAACATCATCAACATTTTTTAATCGCGTTACTTGCGTGAGTTTTACCGTGGCATTCATTGGTGTTTACATGCGTCACTCAAACTGGGCACGCTGGCGAGGAGGCGGGGCTTATCTCCATACCAATGTCAACAACAACATTTACATATAATGCTGTAATTAAGTATAGTAATACACGTATCAAAATGAGGCATTCATTACCACTTTGGCGAGTGTGTCCGCAAGGCAGCAGCAGAAAACGTTTTAAAATGTGTCTTTTCTGAATTGAGGTCGAATCAATTAGGGTAAACTAAGCTAGCTGCTCTGTCCAATGGGTTAGGGTAAGCTAAGCTAGCTGCTCTGTCCAATGGGTTAGGGTAAGCTAAGCTAGCTGCTCTGTCCAATGGGTTAGGGTAAACTAAGCTAGCTGCTCTGTCCAATGGGTTAGGGTAAACTAAGCTAGCTGCTCTGTCCAATGGGTTAGGGTAAACTAAGCTAGCTGCTCTGTCCAATGGGTTAGGGTAAGCTAAGCTAGCTGCTCTGTCCAATGGGTTAGGGTAAGCTAAACTAGCTGCTCTGTCCAATGGGTTAGGGTAAACTAAGCTAGCTGCTCTGTCCAATGGGTTAGGGTAAGCCAAGCTAGCTGCTCTGTCCAATGGGTTAGGGTAAGCTAAGCTAGCTGCTCTGTCCAATGGGTTAGGGTAAGCTAAGCTAGCTGCTCTGTCCAATGGGTTAGGGTAAGCTAAGCTATCTGCTCTGTCCAATGGGTTAGGGTAAGCCAAGCTAGCTGCTCTGTCCAATGGGTTAGGGTAAGCTAAGCTAGCTGCTCTGTCCAATGGGTTAGGGTAAGCTAAGCTAGCTGCTCGGTCCAATGGGTTAGGGTAAGCTAAGCTAGCTGCTCTGTTGAATGGGTTAGGGTAAGCTAAGCTAGCTGCTCTGTCCAATGGGTTAGGGTAAGCCAAGCTAGCTGCTCTGTCCAATGGGTTAGGGTAAGCCAAGCTTTTGTGGAAGGACCCCTTACAATGCCAACTTCCAGGTAGGTTTACAAAAATACATCATCACTGCAACACTTTATTTAACACCTTCAATTTAACGCAAAAAGATGCATCGGATGCTGTCACTCTTTCAGTGTAATTGGAAAAGTTATAACAAGTAGAAGATGTTACTACAATTAAAGGGTAAGGTGCATCAAGCGTCTTTGAGCACTAGGAAAAGCGCTATACAAATCCAATGTATTATTATTATTGTTGTTATTATTAAATCCAGCCCATTGGAGGATGACCCTCAGACCTGGATCCTATTGGTGGTCCTCAGTCTGATAAACACCTCCTCGTAATGAGACCACGTTGAGAGCAGAGTCTCCTCTCAGAAAGTCATCAGGACCTTGAGATCACAACGGAAAATCAATTAAGTCTGTAATGTGGAGCGGCAGCCAGGGAGCGCAGATTTAAAATGTCTTCTGATTGTCCCCGACAGAGGTCACGGTGAACAGTCAACAGCAAACAGCGGCAGGGTGTCCAATTACCAGCGAACGCAGCACGGAGGCGTCACACAGTCACTGTTTATTTGGACATTTTTCATGGTTTTTATGTCCTTTCTGTTTTGTCCAAATGCATTTATGCTGCTTTTTATCCATGTATTGATGAACAGCACTTTGGTCTCGGTTGTTTTTAAATGTGCTGTATAAATACATTTGGGTTGGATTGGATACATGTGATTTTCAAACAGCTGAGTTGAATACTCTGTTCTGATTGGTCAATTTAGGCATCCTGAGGTCTGTTATCTTTGTATAAAGGGATGCAGGAATGAGTCATGAAACCTAGAAATGAGTTAGCATTTAGGACTTTCCATTGTGACGCAAATACTGAAAACACGTTTCAATAAAACACACATTTGAGAAATGATACAGCAAATACAGAAGTGACCTTTTAAATAAATACAAATCTATAAATATTGTAATGTAGACCGAACTGAGTCATGGAAACGTGAGAGAAAAACACCAAACCTCAATTTACATTCACACACACACAGACGCTCACACACACACACACACACACACAGACACACACTCACACAGACACACACACTCTCACACAGACACACACACAGACACGCACTCACACAGACACACACACACACACTCTCACACACACAGACAGACACACACACTCACACACACACACACACGCACTCACACAGACACACACACTCACACAGACACACAAACACACTCTCACACACAGACACACTCACACACTCTCACACACACAGACAGACACACAGACACACACACTCTCACACAGACACACACACTCTCACAGACACACACACTCTCACTCAGACACACACACACAGACTCACACACACACACTCACACACAAAGACACACACACTCACACAGACACACACTCAGACACACACACATACACAGTCACACACACAGACACACTCTCACTCACACACAGACACATACACACAGACACACACACATACACACACTCACTCTCTCTCACACACAGACACACACAGACTGACACAAACACACTCACACAGACAGACAGAAACACAGACACACACACTCTCTCTCTCACACAAACAGACAAACACACACAGACTCTCTCTCTCTCACACACAGACTCTCTCACTCTCTCTCACACACAGACTCTCTCTCTCTCACACACACAGACTGACACAAACACACTCACACAGACAGACAGAAACACAGACACACACACTCACTCTCTCACACAAACAGACAAACACACACAGACTCTCTCTCTCTCACACACAGACTCTCTCACTCTCTCTCACACACAGACTCTCTCTCTCCCTCTCTCACACACAGGTCCCTCTGGAGCCCCGGAGGCTGAATAAAAACCAACAATTGTTTTATCAAGATAATGGCCCTCGCCTTTTCAAAGGTCTCTCTGTGATTTATGGAAAACATTCTCCCAGCATGCACCTGGATTAGCATCTCGCTCTATGAACATATGCAGGCTGCAGATAACGGGAAATACACTTCTGTTTTTTGATTGCTAACAGGCATTTTTTTTCTTTATTTAATATTTGTCTGTATTTGGTATTATTTTTGTTTAAATATGATATCCTTATATTTATTAGTTTTATTATTATTCGTATTTATTTAAATTATTTATATTAAAAGTATCTGTTTTATTATTATTATTATTATTTGTTGATATTACTATATACTCATATTTATTAGTTGTATTATTATTTTAATGTATTTATATTATTATATATGTATTTGTTACGTAAATGTTCTTCTTTAGCTTTACATGCATAAGTATTAATGTACATTTTAAAATTGCAAAAACATGACAGATACATCGAATACCTTGGTAAGAGATAGTTTAAAGTATTATTGGCTGATATACACATACATAGATATATAACACCAGAAAAGCTGAAATATTGTCAAAGATATTCCCCGATTTGTGTTTTAGACGGATTACCTTTATACGATGCGATACGATAATACTTGAATGGTCAGATCCAGTCTGAGATGCTCCTTGCATCACAGCAGCTCCATGTGTAGAAACAAACAACAAACATCAAGACACATGAGAAACAAACAACAAACATGGAACATGACAGCAGGATCGGGGAGAGATGACCTGCTCAAAGAGCCTTCAGCGTGCATTTGATTTTTTATCAATCCCACGTTGTGAAACATGCAGAACCTGCAGTCTGCGTCTGTTTCAGTACAGATTGGGTATCAGGACATTAGGATCTGTCCTGGGGGGTCTCAGCTGTGTGAGAGTGAGTTCTGGATGGAGAGATAAGACCTCCTTCAGAGGCTCAGAGCTGCAACGTGGACCTCTGCTGGCTGCAGCGCTGCAGCACAGGAGGATCATTAAAGAGTCCTATTCTACGTCCTTAGGTGTTCCCTGACGTTTTAGTGCATGTAAATGGTCTGCAGAGGCTAAAATCCCAAAGTTCTGGACCACTGTGACATCACTACGGAAGACTCACGCTCCTATTGGCTAGCAGCTCCAGGGGCGGGACATCTCTAAGCGGTTGACCTATCACACTACATACTAATATGAACCTGCACATCAGCAGGAGAGGACTCTTTAAAGTACAGACACTACATACTGATATACACCTGAACATCAGCAGGAGAGGACTCTTTAAAGTAGAGACACTACATGCTGATATACACCTGAACATCAGCAGGAGAGGACTCTTTAAAGTAGAGACACTACATACTGATATACACCTGAACATCAGCAGGAGAGGACTCTTTAAAGTAGACACTACATACTGATATACACCTGAACATCAGCAGGAGAGGACTCTTTAAAGTAGAGACACTACATACTGATATACACCTGAACATCAGCAGGAGAGGACTCTTTAAAGTAGAGACCCTACATACTGATATACACCTGGACATCAGCAGGAGAGGACTCTTTAAAGTAGAGACACTACATGCTGATATACACCTGAACATCAGCAGGAGAGGACTCTTTAAAGTAGAGACACTACATACTGATATACACCTGAACATCAGCAGGAGAGGACTCTTTAAAGTAGAGACACTACATACTGATATACACCTGAACATCAGCAGGAGAGGACTCTTTAAAGTAGAGACACTACATACTGATATACACCTGAGCATCAGCAGGAGAGGACTCTTTAAAGTAGAGACACTACATACTGATATACACCTGAGCATCAGCAGGAGAGGACTCTTTAAAGTAGAGACACTACATACTGATATACACCTGAACATCAGCAGGAGAGGACTCTTTAAAGTAGAGACACTACATACTGATATACACCTGAACATCAGCAGGAGAGGACTCTTTAAAGTAGAGACACTACATGCTGATATACACCTGAACATCAGCAGGAGAGGACTCTTTAAAGTAGAGACACTACATACTGATATACACCTGAACATCAGCAGGAGAGGACTCTTTAAAGTAGACACTACATACTGATATACACCTGAACATCAGCAGGAGAGGACTCTTTAAAGTAGAGACACTACATACTGATATACACCTGAACATCAGCAGGAGAGGACTCTTTAAAGTAGAGACCCTACATACTGATATACACCTGGACATCAGCAGGAGAGGACTCTTTAAAGTAGAGACACTACATGCTGATATACACCTGAACATCAGCAGGAGAGGACTCTTTAAAGTAGAGACACTACATACTGATATACACCTGAACATCAGCAGGAGAGGACTCTTTAAAGTAGAGACACTACATACTGATATACACCTGAACATCAGCAGGAGAGGACTCTTTAAAGTAGAGACACTACATACTGATATACACCTGAGCATCAGCAGGAGAGGACTCTTTAAAGTAGAGACACTACATACTGATATACACCTGAGCATCAGCAGGAGAGGACTCTTTAAAGTAGAGACACTACATACTGATATACACCTGAACATCAGCAGGAGAGGACTCTTTAAAGTAGAGACACTACATACTGATATACACCTGAACATCAGCAGGAGAGGACTCTTTAAATCTGTGACCCAGCTGCACCAATAGCTCTGTACATTTGGGTAACATTGTCCCGGTTTTCTTGGCAGTAAGTTTATTTTGTAAATCTCTTGCTCCTCTCATATATTGTTTTTCTCCAGTGATATTCCCAGTCCAACAGCCTATGAGAGTGTCAGATTTGTGCTGCCTGTGATTAAGCTCATCAGTATTCTCCCTCATATTTGGGTCACACAGTCCCTATGTACTTCCTTCATTTGCATAATCACAGAATATCAAACCCCCTTTTATTTTTATTTCTTTCCTCCAGTGCTCGCAGATATATTTTGGGGCCAAGTGTTTGTGTGGAGAAGATAAGAGAACATGTGTTTATCACATTCAGCGAGACGTAGAGGGAATTATGATTGCTGCAACTTTGGGATGGATTGTGAATCCCTAACATTAGTTCTTACTGGAGAACACACTTTAAAGAGTCCTCTCCTGCTGAGGAGGATTAAGAAAGAGAAAGGAAAAGAGGTTCAAATAAAAAAAATCTTAATAATGAAATGTTTCCACACAAATCCTAATGTTTTGCAAATGATTTGGCGGCCCACAGGTTGGGAACCGCTGATCTACTGTGTTTATAAAACGTTATATGTTTTGCTGAACCTGTTATCTCCACATGAAGGGGTTTTGGAGGTCAAACTGGATTTAAATGTCCGTCTGAAGTCTGAAATCTGGAGTCTCTGAACGCCCCCGCTGAGTTAAAAGAACGTCCTGAGGGGGGGATTTATTTTACTCACAAACTAAATTAATATGCAAAGCTGTCAGCGACTCTGAGTCGTTTCACAGAGAGAGGCTTTGTCTTGTGTTCGAACAAAAGCTGGAGTTACATGAGACAGAATAAAGACATCAATAACGCCGAAATCAGAGCGAAGTCAGAGGGTTTCCATTGTTATGAAAGAGCCCATTAAAAGGCAATTAGAGCTGAGAGGAAAGAAAACGGGGTCTCTGGGGTCTGGCAGCTTCTTCTGAGTCTTTCTGGATTATTCATTATTATGTGCTCAAGCAACGTATGAAAAATGAAGTGCAACAGAAAGTAAAAACATATATATTTACACCTGAACATCAGCAGGAGAGGACTCTTTAAAGTAGAGACACTACATACTGATATACACCTGAACATCAGCAGGAGAGGACTCTTTAAAGTAGAGACACTACATACTGATATACACCTGAACATCAGCAGGAGAGGACTCTTTAAAGTAGAGACACTACATACTGATATACACCTGAACATCAGCAGGAGAGGACTCTTTAAAGTAGAGACACTACATACTGATATACACCTGAACATCAGCAGGAGAGGACTCTTTAAAGTAGAGACACTACATACTGATATACACCTGAACATCAGCAGGAGAGGACTCTTTAAAGTAGAGACACTACATACTGATATACACCTGAACATCAGCAGGAGAGGACTCTTTAAAGTAGAGACACTACATACTGATATACACCTGAACATCAGCAGGAGAGGACTCTTTAAAGTAGAGACACTACATACTGATATACACCTGAACATCAGCAGGAGAGGACTCTTTAAAGTAGAGACACTACGTACTGATATACACCTGAACATCAGCAGGAGAGGACTCTTTAAAGTAGAGACACTACATACTGATATACACCTGAACATCAGCAGGAGAGGACTCTTTAAAGTAGAGACACTACATACTGATATACACCTGGACATCAGCAGGAGAGGACTCTTTAAAGTAGAGACACTACATACTGATATACACCTGAACATCAGCAGGAGAGGACTCTTTAAAGTAGAGACACTACGTACTGATATACACCTGAACATCAGCAGGAGAGGACTCTTTAAAGTAGAGACACTACATACTGATATACACCTGAACATCAGCAGGAGAGGACTCTTTAAAGTAGAGACACTACATACTGATATACACCTGAACATCAGCAGGAGAGGACTCTTTAAAGTAGAGACACTACGTACTGATATACACCTGAACATCAGCAGGAGAGGACTCTTTAAAGTAGAGACGCTACATACTGATATACACCTGAACATCAGCAGGAGAGGACTCTTTAAAGTAGAGACGCTACATACTGATATACACCTGAACATCAGCAGGAGAGGACTCTTTAAAGTAGAGACGCTACATACTGATATACACCTGAACATCAGCAGGAGAGGACTCTTTAAAGTATAGACGCTACATACTGATATACACCTGAACATCAGCAGGAGAGGACTCTTTAAAGTAGAGACGCTACATACTGATATACACCTGAACATCAGCAGGAGAGGACTCTTTAAAGTAGAGACACTACATACTGATATACACCTGAACATCAGCAGGAGAGGACTCTTTAAAGTAGAGACACTACATACTGATATACACCTGAACATCAGCAGGAGAGGACTCTTTAAAGTAGAGACTACATACTGATATACACCTGAACATCAGCAGGAGAGGACTCTTTAAAGTAGAGACACTACATACTGATATACACCTGAACATCAGCAGGAGAGGACTCTTTAAAGTACAGACACTACATACTGATATACACCTGAACATCAGCAGGAGAGGACTCTTTAAAGTAGAGACACTATAGATATACACCTGAACATCAGCAGGAGAGGACTCTTTAAAGTAGAGACACTACATACTGATATACACCTGAACATCAGCAGGAGAGGACTCTTTAAAGTAGAGACACTACATACTGATATACACCTGAACATCAGCAGGAGAGGACTCTTTAAAGTAGAGACACTACATACTGATATACACCTGAACATCAGCAGGAGAGGACTCTTTAAAGTACAGACACTACATACTGATATACACCTGAACATCAGCAGGAGAGGACTCTTTAAAGTAGAGACACTATACTGATATACACCTGAACATCAGCAGGAGAGGACTCTTTAAAGTAGAGACACTATACTGATATACACCTGAACATCAGCAGGAGAGGACTCTTTAAAGTAGAGACACTACATACTGATATACACCTGAACATCAGCAGGAGAGGACTCTTTAAAGTAGAGACACTACATACTGATATACACCTGAACATCAGCAGGAGAGGACTCTTTAAAGTACAGACACTACATACTGATATACACCTGAACATCAGCAGGAGAGGACTCTTTAAAGTAGAGACACTATACTGATATACACCTGAACATCAGCAGGAGAGGACTCTTTAAAGTACAGACACTACATACTGATATACACCTGAACATCAGCAGGAGAGGACTCTTTAAAGTAGAGACACTACATACTGATATACACCTGAACATCAGCAGGAGAGGACTCTTTAAAGTAGAGACACTACATACTGATATACACCTGAACATCAGCAGGAGAGGACTCTTTAAAGTAGAGACACTACATACTGATATACACCTGAACATCAGCAGGAGAGGACTCTTTAAAGTACAGACACTACATACTGATATACACCTGAACATCAGCAGGAGAGGACTCTTTAAAGTAGAGACACTATACTGATATACACCTGAACATCAGCAGGAGAGGACTCTTTAAAGTAGAGACACTATACTGATATACACCTGAACATCAGCAGGAGAGGACTCTTTAAAGTAGAGACACTACATACTGATATACACCTGAACATCAGCAGGAGAGGACTCTTTAAAGTAGAGACACTACATACTGATATACACCTGAACATCAGCAGGAGAGGACTCTTTAAAGTAGAGACGCTACATACTGATATACACCTGAACATCAGCAGGAGAGGACTCTTTAAAGTAGAGACGCTACATACTGATATACACCTGAACATCAGCAGGAGAGGACTCTTTAAAGTAGAGACACTACATACTGATATACACCTGAACATCAGCAGGAGAGGACTCTTTAAAGTAGAGACGCTACATACTGATATACACCTGAACATCAGCAGGAGAGGACTCTTTAAAGTAGAGACACTACATACTGATATACACCTGAACATCAGCAGGAGAGGACTCTTTAAAGTAGAGACACTACATACTGATATACACCTGAACATCAGCAGGAGAGGACTCTTTAAAGTACAGACACTACATACTGATATACACCTGAACATCAGCAGGAGAGGACTCTTTAAAGTAGAGACACTATACTGATATACACCTGAACATCAGCAGGAGAGGACTCTTTAAAGTAGAGACACTACATACTGATATACACCTGAACATCAGCAGGAGAGGACTCTTTAAAGTAGAGACACTACATACTGATATACACCTGAACATCAGCAGGAGAGGACTCTTTAAAGTAGAGACGCTACATACTGATATACACCTGAACATCAGCAGGAGAGGACTCTTTAAAGTAGAGACGCTACATACTGATATACACCTGAACATCAGCAGGAGAGGACTCTTTAAAGTAGAGACGCTACATACTGATATACACCTGAACATCAGCAGGAGAGGACTCTTTAAAGTAGAGACGCTACATACTGATATACACCTGAACATCAGCAGTAGAGGACTCTTTAAAGTAGAGACGCTACATACTGATAACACCTGAACATCAGCAGGAGAGGACTCTTTAAAGTAGACGCTACATACTGATATACACCTGAACATCAGCAGGAGAGGACTCTTTAAAGTAGAGACGCTACATACTGATATACACCTGAACATCAGCAGGAGAGGACTCTTTAAAGTAGAGACGCTACATACTGATATACACCTGAACATCAGCAGGAGAGGACTCTTTAAAGTAGAGACGCTACATACTGATATACACCTGAACATCAGCAGGAGAGGACTCTTTAAAGTAGAGACATTACATACTGATATACACCTGAACATCAGCAGGAGGGACTCTTTAAAGTAGAGACGCTACACACTGATATACACCTGAACATCAGCAGGAGAGGACTCTTTAAAGTAGAGACACTACATACTGATATACACCTGAACATCAGCAGGAGAGGACTCTTTAAAGTAGAGACGCTACACTGATATACACCTGAACATCAGCAGGAGAGGACTCTTTAAAGTAGAGACACTACATACTGATATACACCTGAACATCAGCAGGAGAGGACTCTTTAAAGTAGAGACACTACATACTGATATACACCTGATCATCAGCAGGAGAGGACTCTTTAAAGTAGAGACGCTACATACTGATAACACCTGATCATCAGCAGGAGAGGACTCTTTAAAGTAGAGACACTACACTGATATACACCTGAACATCAGCAGGAGAGGACTCTTTAAAGTAGAGACGCTACATACTGATATACACCTGAACATCAGCAGGAGGGACTCTTTAAAGTAGAGACGCTACACACTGATATACACCTGGACATCAGCAGGAGAGGACTCTTTAAAGTAGAGACGCTACATACTGATATACACCTGAACATCAGCAGGAGGGGACTCTTTAAAGTAGAGATGCTACATACTGATATACACCTGAACATCAGCAGGAGAGGACTCTTTAAAGTAGAGACGCTACATACTGATATACACCTGAACATTAGGAGAGGACTCTTTAAAGTAGAGACACTACATACTGATATACACCTGACATCAGCAGGAGAGGACTCTTTAAAGTAGAGACACTACATACTGATATACACCTGAACATCAGCAGGAGAGGACTCTTTAAAGTAGAGACACTACATACTGATATACACCTGAACATCAGCAGGAGGGGACTCTTTAAAGTAGAGACGCTACACACTGATATTGAACCGAATCCAGCAGATGTCAGGATTTCACAACATTTTTGGTGATCTTTAAATCAAGTGTTTTAAAGTCTATAAATCACTTTTAAATACGTTGTTTTTTCTAAATGTACAAACAGATAATAATGTAGAAAGAACACAATTAAATGTCAGAACTAATTAATAATACACGTGTTCTTCCTTTTGTCAAAGCACTATATTTGAATTGTATTGCATATT
>JAAKFY010000003.1:25569616-25574616 GCA_011823955.1 Dissostichus mawsoni
TCCAGAACATCCAGAAGCTCCAGAACATCCAGAACATCCAGAAGCTCCAAACATCCAGAACATCCAGAAGCTCCAGAACATCCAGAACATCCAGAACATCCAGAACAGCGCTGCTAGGATCCTGATGAGGGTGCACAAATACGATCACATCACCCCCTCCTGAAATCTCTACACTGGCTCCCCGTGGAGCTGAGGATCGAATTCAAGGTCTCCGTCCTCACCCACCAGTGCATCCATGGAACTGCCCCCCCCTACCTCAAGGAACTCCTCACCCCCCATACCTCCTTGCGGACCACCCGCTCCAGCAACTCCAACCTCCTCAGACCCCCCAGGACCAAGCTCCTCAAACCCCCCATGACCAACCTCCTCAAACCCCCCAGGACCACCTCCTCAAACCCCCCAGGACCAAGCTCCTCAAACCCCCCAGGACCAACCTCCTCAACCCCCATGGACCAACCTCCTCAACCCCCCAGACCACTCCTCAACCCCCAGGACCAAGCTCCTCAGACCCCCCAGGACCAACCTCCTCAAACCCCCCAGGACCAACCTCCTCAAACCCCCCAGGACCAACCTCCTCAAACCCCCAGGACCACTTTCTCAAACCCCAGGACCAAGCTCCTCAAACCCCCCAGGACCAAGCTCCTCAGACCCCCAGGACCAACCTCCTCAAACCCCCCAGGACCAAGCTCCTCAGACCCCCAGGACCAACTCCTCAGACCCCCAGGACCAACCTCCTCAAACCCCCCAGGACCAAGCTCCTCACCCCCCAGGACCAACCTCCTCAGACCCCCCGGGACCAACCTCCTCAAACCCCCCGGTACCAACCTCCTCAACCCCCCAGGACCAAGCTCCTCAGACCCCCCAGGACCAACCTCCTCAGACCCCCCGGACCAACCCTCCTCAACCCCCGGGACCAACCTCCTCAGACCCCCAGGACCAACCTCCTCAGATCCCCCAGGACCAGCCTCCTCAAACCCCCCAGGACCAAGCTCCTCAGACCCCCAGGACCAACCTCCTCAGACCCCCCGGGACCAACCTCCCAAACCCCCCGGGACCAACCTCCTCAAACCCCCAGGACCAAGCTCCTCAGACCCCCCAGGACCAACCTCCTCAGACCCCCCGGGACCAACCTCCTCAACCCCCGGTACCAACCTCCTCAGACCCCCAGGACCACCTCCTCAGATCCCACAGGACCAACCTCCTCAAACCCCCCAGGACCAAGCTCCTCAGACCCCCCAGGACCACCTCCTCAAACCCCCGGACCAACCTCCTCAGACCCCCCAGGACCAACCTCCTCAATCCCACAGAACAACCTCCTCAAACCCCCCAGGACCAAGCTCCTCAGACCCCACAGGACAACCTCCGCACTGTGGGAGACCGGGCCTTCTGCTCGGCTGCTCCCAGTCTGTGGAAGGCTCTGACCACATGAGAGCTCCACAGACCGTGGAGGCTGTCTGTGGAGCTCCATCTGTTCAATAGAGCCTCTCCCCGACCCACATGAGAGCTCCACAGACCGTGGAGGCTGTCTGTGGAGCTCCATCTGTTCATAGAGCCTCTCCCGACCTTTTTTTATGTTATTGTTTGTTTTACTGCTTTGTATTCATTCTACCGTGTTGTGTGCTGTTTTTATATTGTTCATGCTCACTGCTTGTAGCACTTCGGGATTTGAACTCAAATATGAAGTGCGTTATAAATGAAATCTATTATTATTATTATTATTATAAAGACCTCCTGCATCTCTTTTAAATGTTTGTTTACGTGTGTTCTCCCTCCAGGTGACGATAAGTTCGGCAGGAAGTTGATCGTGTTCAGCAGCTGCTGTCTGCCTCCGTCTCACCAGCTGAACCACCGCCGCCTGCTGGAGTACGACGTTATTATCATTATGATGATGACACACTCTGTGCAGGTGTTAACAGGTGTGTTGTGTGTGTGTGTGTGTGTGTGTGTGTGTGTGTGTGTGTGTTGTGTTGTGTGTGTGTGTGTGTGTGTGTGTGTGTGTGTGTGTGTGGTGTGTGTGTGTGTGTGTGTGTGTGTGTTTGTGTGTGTGTGTGTGTGTGTGTGTGTGTGTGGTGTGTGTGTGTCTGTCTGTGTCTGTGTCTGTGTCTGTGTGTGTGTGTGTGTGTGTGTCGTGTCGTTTGTGTGTGTGTGTGTGTGTGTGTTTGTGTGTGTGTGTGTGTGTGTCTTTGTCTGTGTCTGTGTCTGGTGTGTGTGTGTGTGTCTGTGTGGTGTGTGTGTGTGTGTGTGTGGTGTCTCTGTGTGTGTGTGTGTGTGTGTGTCTGTGTGTGTGTGTGTGTCTGTGTGTGTGTGTGTGTGTGTGTGTGTGTGTGTGTGTGTGTGTGTGTGTGTCTGTGTGTGTGTCTGTGTCTGTGTCTGTGTGTGTGTGTGTCTTGTGTGTGTCTGTGTCTGTGTGTGTGTGTGTGTGTGTGTGTGGTGTGTGTGTGTGTGTGTCTGTCTGTTGTGTGTGTGTGTGTGTGTGTGTGTGTGTGTGTGTGTGTGTGCAGGTATCTGAAGTTCACTCTTGGATCAATACGTGGATGGACTACATCCTCGTGTACTTCCACCACGGCCTGAGGAGCGGAAACAAGCCGTCGCTCAAGTGCTCAGAGAGGCGTACGCAGAGTTCGACAGGAAGTACGTTTGAACTGGTTTTACTGGGGGAGGTTCATGTTTTCATCAAGGTATGAATTAATATGATGAAGTATATCACACATGGATCGTTCCAGGCAGTCATGGATTTAAACCTTTCACCGTACAAAACACTTTTTTATTTATTATTTAATACTCTTTACATATTTTATTTACTTACAAATGTATCTATTTTTTATTAATATAATATAGATAAATGTATTTTTACGCTTTTCAACATTAATTTTAAAAACCATACATTTTTTACATATTTATATAACAATAATGTGGAAGTGAATTCTACTTTTCTAAATTATTTTATGTCATTAGTTCCTTTTTTTTCACTCTATACATTATTTGTATTTTATAAATTATACTTGTATTTGCACTACTTTATTTTTTTGTATATTTAGATAATTGAAGGTATCATTTTATTGTCTTTTGCAGAAAGAGACATGTTTGTTGACACCGTCTGCATCTTCTGTAATTGTTTGTTTGTTTGTTGTTTGTTGACAGATACAAGAAGAACATGAAGACTCTGTTCGTCGTTCATCCAACGAACTTCATCCGGATCGTCTGGAACATTTTCAAACCTCTGATCAGGTGAGAACACGCCGTGCTCTCCGAGTCTATCACACGTCCAGATACTGAACGTGTGATAGACTCGGAGAACACGCCGTGCTCTCCGAGTCTATCACACGTCCAGATACTGAACGTGTGATAGACTCGGAGAACACGCCGTGCTCTCCGAGTCTATCACACGTCCAGATACTGAACGTGTGATAGACTCAGAGAACGAGCCGTGCTCTCCGAGTCTATCACACGTCCAGATACTGAACGTGTGATAGACTCGGAGAACACGCCGTGCTCTCCGAGTCTATCACACGTCCAGATACTGAACGTGTGATAGACTCAGAGAACGAGCCGTGCTCTCCGAGTCTATCACACGTCCAGATACTGAACGACTCGACTCCCGATATCAAAGGGACCTATCATGCAAAATGCACTTTTTTACGTCTTTCATACATAAAGATGTGTCCCCGATGTGTCCCCGGTGTGTCCCCGGTGTGTCCCCGGTGTGTCCCCGGTGTGTCTCCGGTGTGTCCCCGGTGTGTCCCCGGTGTGTCCCCGGTGTGTCCCCGGTGTGTCGGGGAACTCACGCAGCGTCAGGAAATCAAACCCTCTCTCTTTTCCTCCGTACCCAAATCTCTAAAAACGGGGAACAACGGAGCTGATCCAGATTTGCGTCCGATATGACGTAATATCTGAAATGTGGACCCACGGCCCTATCAGAAACGTTGCTATCAGAAACAATGCCCGACTGTTTTGGACGTAATATGGTCGGTGTTTACATTAGCATCGCTAACACTCAGAGCTAACCTGTACTGGAGAGCATGTGTGTGAAGAAGCAGGAAATACAAAGGAACTCACCTTGTGGTATAACCGGCAAGAGAGAAAGCCTTTGAGCTCCAACTGTTTCAGAGAGAATCCTTGATAATCCATGATATGGCGTTTCATCACGGCAGCATTTAGTTTAGACAGTAGCTGCCGGGTCCCGCATGAGCTCAGACCCCTCCTCTTTAAAGCTTTATACCTCAAATCAGCACTTTAGAAACAGGAAGTGAAACAGAGGGATATGAGGCGTGGCTAGAATGGGGGATCTGTTCATAGACAGGTTTTGTATATGTTTGTATATATCTGAGACCTCTGCTATGGCCTACAAACGGCACGAGAGGTGACCTTTAATGTGAAGGATTTTATTGGTTTGAAAATGATCGTATTTTTTCCACTTAGAAAATAAACGGAAACCCAAACAGGACATTTGACACAGCGGCGTTTCGCAAAGAAGAAAAAAAAAACCCGACCACATTAATCTGAGAGATGAGTTATTGTTATAACAACGTAATATCCCGATTATTTGAGAATAAGTCCTTTTAGTGGGTTAAGTGCACTCTTAGAATAAGTGAGAAATGGATTAAACTTCAGTTTGGCAGCTGGAGGAATAGGAAACATCATTTATGGCATTATTCATTCAGATCTCATTATTTTCTGTTAAGCTTCTTGGAAAAGGAAATGACAATAAAGATTTGTCATTAAAAAAGGTCTGTACTTCTGTCTTATTGACCTCTGCAATGTCCCTATTGACCAATCAGAGTCCAGTATTCAACTAAGCCATATACTAGTACTTTATATTTATTTTATCTTCATGTTTCTTCTTTATTCTTCAGTCACAAGTTTGGTAGAAGCTGATTTACGTGAACTACCTGCCTGAACTGAGAGAACACCTGAACTACGAGCAGCTCATCATCCTGCTGACGTGCTCAGGTACTTTCATATCACTTTATTTAAGATGTATTCTATCATATCTACTCGTT
>JAAKFY010000003.1:25579616-25589616 GCA_011823955.1 Dissostichus mawsoni
ACGGCTGACTTTTTCTAAGTTTTTATATTTTTTCACTTATTGTTCGTATACTGTGCATGATTTTCAAAATAAAATACGGCTCTGACGTTCCCTCTGGAAAGAAAAGCCAAGATCTAAGAGTCGAACAATATCTCCAGTTCTTAAAATATAATAAGAACGTGGGAGATTTTCAAAATAAAATGTCCCTGTAATTATTCATCATTACCCGGAGGATGTCGTCCTAAAAAACTCCGATTTTTTCCGTATCTTTCCTAAAATACCAACGTCTAAAAGCTGCCGTAAACTCCTGCTCCCCAGAGGATACACCGTCACATTATTTGGTAGTTTTCAGTAATGTTTGCACACAGTTAGGCTCAGATATCTCTATTTTCATCCCTTCCTGAAATGTCCTTGGAGTGAACGGGATACGACGACATCTGACACACGTTTTATTACAAATATTGTTAAAGAGTTTTTATAATCACTGAAACACTAACACACTTCTGTCTGTATCATGCTTTGTTTTTTACACTGTTACCTGCAATGTGTTGATTATTGTGTGTTGTTGTTGTTGTTGTTGTTGTTGTTTTCTCTCATTACTATATGACTAAAGGAATGTAGAAAATGAGCAATTTGAAATGAGTCAAAGCAATGATGTCATGGAAAATAGTGAAAAGAAGGTCATTTTCATTAAAAAGAATTAAAGAAATAAAAAAAGTTGTTTGTTGTTTTTGGTTAAAATATGGGAGAAAACGATATATTATAGTATGTCGAAAACATCCAACAATTTGGATCGTTAGCCATTTTTTCCACTTATTCGACATACTATACTATGAAGGTTTCTCATTTCTCTAACTTCCCCTCCTCGACTCCTCGGTCCTCCGGTAGTGACCCGGAAATGGATTTCAGCACACCATGTTGAAGGACATCTCATTTCTCTAAATGCACTTCGAGGATCGAGCGTCGAGGAGGCTCTGGAGCTATAACCGAGGAGAGAGGAGTGGAGAGGAGGCTCTCTGGAGGAGCTATAACCGAGGAGAGAGGAGAGGAGAGGAGAGGAGGAGCTATAACGAGGAGAGAGGAGAGGAGGCTCTCTGGAGGAGCTATAACCGAGGAGAGAGGAGAGGAGAGGAGAGGAGGCTCTGGAGCTATAACCGAGGAGAGAGGAGGGAGGCTCTCTGGAGGAGCTATAACCGAGGAGAGAGGAGAGGAGAGGAGAGGAGGCTCTCTGGAGGAGCTATAACAGAGGAGAGAGGAGTGGAGAGGAGGCTCTGGAGCTATAACCGAGGAGAGAGGAGGCTCTCTGGAGGAGCTATAACCGAGGAGAGAGGAGAGGAGGCTCTCTGGAGGAGCTATAACCGAGGAGAGAGGAGAGGAGAGGAGGCTCTCTGGAGGAGCTATAACCGAGGAGAGAGGAGAGGAGAGGAGGCTCTCTGGAGGAGCTATAACCGAGGAGAGAGGAGAGGAGAGGAGAGGAGAGAGGAGAGGAGGCTCTCTGGAGGAGCTATAACTGAGGAGAGAGGAGAGGAGGCTCTCTGGAGGAGCTATAACCGAGGAGAGAGGAGAGGAGGCTCTCTGGAGGAGCTATAACCGAGGAGAGAGGAGGTTCTCTGGAGGAGCTATAATCGAGGAGAGAGGAGGCTCTCTGGAAGAGCTATAACCGAGAGGAGGAGAGAGAGGCTCTCTGGAGGAGCTATAACAGAGGAGAGAGGAGAGGAGGCTCTCTGGAGGAGCTATAACCGAGAGAGAGAGGAGGTTCTCTGGCGGAGCTATAATCGAGGAGAGAGGAGGCTCTCTGGAGGAGCTATAACCGAGGAGAGAGGAGGCTCTCTGGAGGAGCTATAACCAAGGAGGAGAGGAGGAGAGAGGAGGCTCTCTGGAGGAGCTATAACCGAGGAGAGGAGAGAGGAGGCTCTCTGGAGGAGCTATAACAGAGGAGAGAGGAGGCTCTCTGGAGGAGCTATAACAGAGGAGAGGAGAGAGGAGAGGAGTCGAGGAGGGGAATTAGAGAAATGAGACACCCATGACTTTTTTTTGACATGATATTGTGATGCCCCTGTGGGTTCACCTGGAGAGGTGTGGCTGTGCTGTGATGCCCCTGTGGGTTCCTCTGGAGAGGTGTGGCTGTGCTGTGATGCCCCTGTGGGTTCCTCTGGAGAGGTGTGGCTGTGCTGTGATGCCCCTGTGGGTTCTCTGGAGAGGTGTGGCTGTGCTGTGATGCCCCTGTGGGTTCACCTGGAGAGGTGTGGCTGTGCTGTGATGCCCCTGTGGATTCTCTGGAGAGGTGTGGCTGTGCTGTGATGCCCCTGTGGGTTCACCTGGAGAGGTGTGGCTGTGCTGTGATGCCCCTGTGGGTTCCTCTAGAGAGGTGTGGCTGTGCTGTGATGCCCCTGTGGGTTCCTCTGCAGAGGTGTGGCTGTGCTGTGAGGCCCCTGTGGGTTCACCTGGAGAGGTGTGGCTGTGCTGTGAGGCCCCTGTGGGTTCATCTGGAGAGGTGTGGCTGTGCTGTGTCCAGCCTTGATTGCAGTGCCTCAGGGCACCTGGGTCTGGTGCTCTGCAGCTAACCTCTCTGTCTCCCTCTGCTTTTCCCTACAGGCACCCGGTTCTGATGAGTATGCTGTTGTTACTCACCTCAACACACTCACACATACACGTCCATGCAACCCTCACCCTGCATTCACACTACTGACGTCCACACCTCAGGCTTTACTCATTGTTGCACTTCATTAATTTGGTTAATTTTAAATTGTTTGCTTAAATAAACATCTTTTATTACCAGTTGATATGGTTTCTCCTCTTTGTGGTGGCCTTTTGAGCCAGGTCATCAGAACTATATACTATGTCTTTTTTTTGACTTTTTCGACTATACTATGACTTTTTTTCAACTTTCTCAACTTCGTACTAGGAGATAAAGTAAGACTAAAGTATATCCCAAAAAAATGATGTAGTATAGTATGTCGGAAATATGAGGAATACAACAAATTAGGGCTGCTCGATTATGGCAAAAATCATAATCTCGATTATTTGGGTCAATAATTGATATCACGATTATTAAAAACGATTATCCATTTACTTTGAAAACATCCATTTATTGAAAGAAAAATGTGAACAGTGTGTTTTAACAGTTGATTCCCTGAACTTTAAGTATAACTCAACTGAAAAAACAATAAAAAAAAAAAATGTAATTTAAAAATAAAAAAAATAATCGTTATATATCTCGATTATGTTGTTTTCATAATCGTTGCAAGCCAAAATCGTAATTGCGATTGAAATAGGATTAATTGAGCAGCCCTACAACATATCATGTAAAAGATAAATCACCAAAAAATACATATTAGGTTTAAAAGTCACATTCTGTTCATTCAGTGTCATCATCACTGTTATCGGCACTTCACGATAATAAAACACGGGTTATTTGTGGTGAGAAACAGAAACACACAGATCAGCCGTCTTTGTTCTTGAATTTTCTTTATTAATGAATCCATTTTTTGTAAGAACTTGGTACAAAAAAGTGAGACTACTCTTTAATCATTTACCAACTTCCATCAATCGACTTAATGCATCATAAAGAAGAACAAACTACATTGGCATATTTAAGACAAAACGTTCCTATACACACTATCCACTGGACAGCCCCCTTTATTAACCACAAAGAAAACGTCTACACACATTTTAATTTCCTCTAAACGTGTCGTCTCCTCAAATCAAACGTTGAGAGCTCGAGAAATGCAGAACCGGAAATAATAAAAATCCGATGTTCTGTTTTTTATTTTTTATTATTAGCTCCTTGATAAAAGAATATAAAAATGTTCTAACCTTTTTTTGTTCAAATGTCGTGTCGTGTATTAAAATAGATCTGTCTACGCACAGTTTCTCCCGGAGAAGATTTCTAGGAACGGATGACGAGGTTTTTTTTCGGGGATGGACGATGTTTTTTTTTTATTCGGCGCTGATATGGTTTCCATTTTGTTTTTTTCTCGATATGCATCACATGGTACATTCTGGTAAAATCCCTCAGAGAGATTTACACACCGATGATGATTTATTCTTTAATAAAGGCAAGTTAGGTTCAATGTTAATGCAAACGATGCGTGAACAGACACGGAGCCCGGGAGCTTTTACGCTCATTTCTTTTATTTTGTAAAATCCTGGATTAAGGTCGTAAATTTACACTACAAAAAAAAACTGAGATATTTTCTGAGATTAAAGACGTGTCAACATTTCTCACCAGATTACCAGAAAAAGGTTGATTCCACATTTCCTTACGTACATTTGCGATTTTTTACGTCACGTTCGTAGAATTTTACGCTAATTAAAGCTACGTTGAATTAACTCGGATTAAGGTCATACATGTAGACTTCACAAATGTACAAACAAAAGTATTTTCTGAGATTTAAGGTGTTCATTCGTGGGAACATTTTTCACAAAATTACCCGAATTCAATTGTTATTGTAAATTCGCGATTTTAAAATTCACGATTTTTTTTTTTCCACAAATTTGCAATTTTTAACGTGATGTTCGTACATTTTTACGCTAATTAAAGCTACGTTGAATTTGTTTAAAAACTCAGATTAAAGTCAAAACATTTTTTTCGAGATTTAAGGTGTTCATTAATGGGAACAATTTCCCACCTTAACTTAATTCATTTTTACGTAAATTTGCATTTTTAATTTCATGATTTAAACTTGTGAATTTAATTTTGTAATTCTGTAATATTTACATTTTCAGAATTATTAAAGGTTATTTATTTATTTATTTCAATTTCGGAATTTAAAACTTGTGATGTTATTTCTCAGATGTTGTTTAATTTAATCTCAGAAAATAATGACGTTTTTTCTCCTAAATTTGTGAGTTTTATTCGACAGATTATTCACGTTAATGCATTTAAATGTACACAATGAAACTGAGGTATATAAATGTGTAATGTTGTCTTAGAAATGTTATATTTGAGGATAAATCCTGATTTTACTGCAGTATTTAAATCACATGTCTCTCTGTATATCTTAAATGCTTCTCTTGATCATTGCTTTTCACATTAGTGATTTTGGGGACAATTTACTAAAAGCTCCGCAGGCTCTGGGTGTTTCTCAACGTCGAGGACGCTTCCTTGGTAGGACATGTCTTCCGAGTCAGGTCCTTCAGAGGCTAGGCAAGAATCCTTCCTGGCATTCGGAGAACGAAGAATGGAACAGGCTAGCAAGTGTGCAGGTGTGCGTCATATGAGAGGCCCCGCCTTACATTTCCCGCAACGAAGGATTCAGTCCTCGGTAGAATTCCAAGCATGCTGGACATTGGAACAGTCCTTCGGGGATTCGATGACGTAGCATCCTTGAAATAGTGGCTCTGAAGGATCCTTCCTCGACTTTGAGAAACACCCTCTGTGTTCTGATAAAAACGCATCAAATATATATATTTGAAAACAAAACGTGTGCATTGGCTCAGAGTGTTGAGTGACAGCGGGAACAGAAAGCATGGTTTTATTTTAACGTCAAATCATTTAAATTTGTGACATTTCTTTTCTCAAAATCCACATTTTTTCCACATTTATTTTTCATAACATTTTAATTATTTATTTGTGGCTTTGAGTGATTTTTGTTGTTCATTTATTTTGGTGTTTTTTGTTCCATATTGCTCGTTTTGTAATATATTGTTCTGCCACTGAAGCCACGGACGCACCGGTATATATTTAATTATATTTTATATTTGAGTTTGTGCCGTACAGTTTGGATCTTTAAGATCTTTGATACTTCAGAGGTGACCTGGATATGATACTTAACATTTAAATAAATAAAAAATACAAATAAATAAAAACTAAATACACTCAAAAAGCTCCTCCTCTCTTTTCACAGATTCCCTCTTTTCTTCTGATAAAAGGCATTTCTCTCTCTTTTTTTATTTGTTCATTTTGTGCATCATCTGTGTGAAAAATAATAATAAAAAATGTTGGAAACACGTAAACTTCTGGCCCAGCAGGAAGACTTTCGGACGCAGTTTGACGAGTCGTCCCTTTTTCTGATTCGCTGGTTTCTACGAAAACGATGGAAAATAAAAAGACCTGATTTTATTTAACGGTCGTTTGTTTGTGAGGCAGTGTTCATCGTCAGGCTCGTCCTCAGACGCGGAGATAAAGAAAGGATAATAAGCAGGAAACATGAAACAAAGAGGCAGGGAGAGAGAGAGATGATCCCAGTACAAAAACAAAGAAAAGAGTTTTTGGCATATTTTCTATACTGGTTTAAAGGGGAGGAGGACGTGAGCAGACACCGACGTCTCCGATGTTTACACGGTTGTTTTCTGCAAACAGGAATTATAGATCCGTCATTTCTAGAAGCTGACATTCTGTGTTTTCTGACATTCTGTGTTTTCTGACATTTGTGTTTTCTGACATTTTTAAGCAAAATAGTGAAGAATCTTTTTTTTCTCTGATTCTTTTTTCTCTAAATCTGATATTTAATACATTTTAACCAACCAGTGAACCACATTTCAATAACCGAAATGTTTGGGTAACATTTTGAAAGGTTTTTGGGGAAAATGTTAAATGAATTTTGGGGATAATTTTGATGAAATTTGAGGAAAGTTTTGGGGATTTTTTTGGATAAATTTAGGGGAAAATGTGATGAATTTTCAGACGTTAACTTTGAGAAATGAACCTCGATTTCTTTTCAACTATTTTTCTTATAATTCCTGTTTTTCGTGTTGCTGTCAGAAAACAAACATTTAAACGTGCGAGACGTTTCGCTTCAGACATGTGACTCGAGTAGAAAACAGAAAAACCTGCGATGATATCAATAATAATACAACATATGTACAGCGATCCCTTGAATACTCACATTTATCGACAGGCATCAGCATGAAAATACTAAAATCTGCACTAGAAACGCTCATTTCTGTAGTTTTTATCTTAAATACTTTTTTCTTTGACTCTATTAATACTGAAAAACGTTATTCTCTGTTTTTGTTTTGAAGGCTCGTATGCGTTCACATACACGATGAAAACATTTTCCTGAATATTTATGGCAGAAACCTCGGAACAAACATCTATATTTAATGTACACTCCGCTAACTAACTACCGTCCGCTATACGCTGAATGTTCTTAGAAAAAGGGAAATATCTTTTTTTATTCGTGGGCTTTTTATTCGCGCGCTCAGACGTCCCGCGGCTACGCTAACGTCCCGCGGCTACGCTAACTCCTCGTAATAAATACATTAAGGCCGTTAATAATAAATAGAAAATAACATAAAAAAAGAAATCTCGTAAGCACTGTAGGTGTTGGGTTTTAAAAAATACTGAAGAGGCTCGTTCAGTTCTTGTGGCTTTTTTTTTCTTTCAGATCCTCGGACAAATAAACTAAAAAGTGTGTTTAGCGCTGCAGGTAGCTGTGAGGGTCGTTCAAAAGGGGAAATAAGCACCAAATTGTCCACGTTTATCATCAGATTGGGCCATGAAGCCCGTTAGCCATCAGAATTGATCAATATTGGTATTAAATTACATGTTTTTTCACTAAGGTAAAGTCAAATGTACCATTTAGTGACACTGAACACCCCAAATACCGTTTATTGATCAGAGATGTTAAAAGAAGCCTCTGAGTACCTCCTGATGTCTGAATTTGGTTTCTACGGGGTCAGAAATGTACGATTAGACACCCAGATCTTTCATATCGGCAATTTAAAGATATTTTACGGCAAAAAATGACTTTTCCAAGCCATCAATGGTGGCCATCTTGGATCTTTGATTGGTTAACGAGCTTTTTCAAAACCAAAGTGAGCAATTAAGTCCTTGCATCCACTTTTGAAAGATTCCCCCTGGTTTACTCAACTATCCGCTTCACTAATGGGGGGATTTTTTCCATTTTGGACGGACAGGAAGTCGTCATGTTATTAAAAAAACAAAATAAATAAATAAATAAAAGGGGCGGGGCTAATTGTTGGCATCCGGGCTCTCCATTGGTTGGCTGCTGCTGCTGCTGGTGTTTTTGCTCCAGTTGGTGTTGAGCAGCGAGGAGGCGTTGCTGTTGGCGATGGCGGTGTTGTTTGTTGTTGTTGTTGTTGTTGTTGCCATGGAGACGTGGATCAGCTGGTCCTTCTGGATGAGCGCGATCAGATCTCGGAGGCGTTGCAGAGACGATGTGGCGTCGTGCTGACGCAGCAGGAGGCGCTCTCGCTGCTCCATGCACTGCTAACAACAGGAAACAGCAGCGTCAACTTCCTGTCTCTGTGTGTGTGTGTGTGTGTGGTGTGTGTGTGTGTGTGTGTGTGTGTGTGTGTGTGTGTGTGTGTGAGTGCAGAGGTGGGAAGTAGCGGAGTACAAATACTGCGTTACTTAAGTACATTTTTACACTACTTATTTTTCTGACAACTTTTAACTTTGACTTCTTACACTTTGAACCCAAATACCTGTACTTTCTACTTCTTACATGTTGAACCCAAATACCTGACTTTCTACTTCTTACATGTTGAACCCAAATACCTGTACTTTCTACTTCTTACATGTTGAACCCAAATACCTGAACTTTCTACTTCTTCATGTTGAACCAAATACCTGACTTTCTACTTCTTACATGTTGAACCCAATACCTGTACTTTCTACTTCTTACACTTTGAACACAAATACCTGACTTTCTACTTCTTACACTTTGAACCCAAATACCTGAACTTTCTACTTCTTACATGTTGAACCCAAATACCTGTACTTTCTACTTCTTACATGTTGAACCCAAATACCTGTACTTTCTACTTCTTACATGTTGAACCAAATACCTATACTTTCTACTTCTTACATGTTGAACCCAAATACCTGAACTTTCTACTTCTTACACTTTGAACCAAATACCTGTACTTTCTACTTCTTACATTTGAACCCAAATACCTGTACTTTCTACTTCTTCACTTTGAACCCAAATACCTGACTTTCTACTTCTTACATGTTGAACCCAAATACCTGACTTTCTACTTCTTACATTTGAACCAAATACCTGTACTTTCTACTTCTTACATGTTGAACCCAAATACCTGTACTTTCTACTTCTTACATGTTGAACCAAATACCTGTACTTTCTACTTCTTACATTTGAACCAAATACCTGTACTTTCTACTTCTTACACTTTGAACCCAAATACCTGTACTTTCTACTTCTTCATGTTGAACCCAAATACCTGTACTTTCTACTTCTTACATTTGAACCCAAATACCTGTACTTTCTACTTCTTACATTTGAACCCAAATACCTGTACTTTCTACTTCTTACATTTGAACCCAAATACCTGAACTTTCTACTTCTTACATGTTGAACCCAAATACCTGTACTTTCTACTTCTTACATGTTGAACCAAATACCTGTACTTTCTACTTCTTACATTTGAACCAAATACCTGTACTTTCTACTTCTTACACTGTTGAACTCAAATACCTGTACTTTCTACTTCTTACATGTTGAACCCAAATACCTGTACTTTCTACTTCTTACATTTGAACCAAATACCTGACTTTCTACTTCTTACATGTTGAACCCAAATACCTGTACTTTCTACTTCTTACACTTTGAACCCAAATACCTGTACTTTCTACTTCTTACATGTTGAACCCAAATACCTGTACTTTCTACTTCTTACATGTTGAACCAAATACCTGTACTTTCTACTTCTTACATTTGAACCCAAATACCTGTACTTTCTACTTCTTACATGTTGAACCCAAATACCTGTACTTTCTACTTCTTACACTTTGAACCCAAATACCTGTACTTTCTACTTCTTACATGTTGAACCCAAATACCTGTACTTTCTACTTCTTACACTTTGAACCCAAATACCTGTACTTTCTACTTCTTACATTTGAACCCAAATACCTGAACTTTCTACTTCTTACATGTTGAACCAAATACCTGTACTTTCTACTTCTTACATGTTGAACCCAAATACCTGTACTTTCTACTTCTTACACTTTGAACCCAAATACCTGACTTTCTACTTCTTACATGTTGAACCCAAATACCTGTACTTTCTACTTCTTACATGTTGAACA
>JAAKFY010000003.1:25594616-25604616 GCA_011823955.1 Dissostichus mawsoni
ATGTACACACACAAAGATGCACACACACACAAAGATGCACACACACAGATGCATGCACACACACACACACACACAAAGATGCACACGCACAGAAAACACCACACACACACACACGGCGATATTAAAGCGAGTTACGTTGCTCTCAGACAGACAGCGCAGACACTGAACACTTTCATATTATATGTGTTATAATATATACATTAAACAGCTGCAGATTTCTCTGTGAGTTTGTTACCTCGAGCCGACAGGAAGCGCGAGCTGTTCAGATAATGAGACGCCAGACGCTTACGCTGCAAACACAGAGGAACAAGTTAGAATCAAATAACAGGTTTAATACTGACTCTGATCTAAACAAGAGAACCTATTGATCCAGATGATAACACTAATCTAAATCCTTTCCTACGTTCCTCTAACCTATTGATCCAGATGATAACACTGATCTAAATCCTTTCCTGCGTTCCTCTAACCTATTGATCCAGATGATAACACTGATCTAAATCCTTTCCTACGTTCCTCTAACCTATTGATCCAGATGATAACACTAATCTAAATCCTTTCCTACGTTCCTCTAACCTGTTCCCCTGAGCCTGTTCTTCAGGTCTCAGGCTCGAAAAGGACATTCCCAGAACAAATGACTATAACTTCACTTCTAAAAGGGAAAATGAATCATCTTTTTTCTCAAAGCAATGATAGACCTGTGAGTTGGATGTAGAAAAGTCAGAATCAATATAGATGTTTTTATTTTAAAGTAAATTCAGATTGAACATAGTAACAAAATGTAAATGATAGTGTCCGTCCAAAAATAAAACATGACTTATAGTGAAAACCACCCTTGAATGATGGGATCGGAGACTAAAAGCTTTAGGAATCCAAACTATAACATATAATAAGTACCCTGTATCAAGATTGATGCAAAACAAGTGACATTTGATCTTTTAGAGAGATTTAGAAAAGAAACCCACTTCTGGGGTCATTTGGGTGGATTTTCCATATCTCTGGAACCCATCGGTCGATTTTGAAGATTGACACCTCTTTTTAACCGTTAGAGCCAATAGAATCGAGGGAAGTTCCTAAAATCCATCTAAACATTACCCATTGGTGAATGAGTGCTGCGTAGCCAGAATGCCCAAAACAGGAAGCTGCGATACACTCTGGTGGCTATCATAGCAGCTAATGTGAAATCTCCGTTATTGACATGAAGATGGATTATCAGGAATCATTTCAAAGTGACACGGACACATTGGATGAACCTATGGATGAACCTATGGATGAACCTATGGATGAACCCATGGATGAACCTATGGATGAACCTATGGATGAACCTATAGATGAACCTATGGATGAACCCATGGATGAACCTATGGATGAACCTATGGATGAACCTATGGATGAACCTATGGATGAACCTATAGATGAACCTATAGATGAACCTATGGATGAACCTATGGATGAACCTATAGATGAACCTATAGATGAACCTGTGGATGAACCTATGGATGAACCTATGGATGAACCTATGGATGAACCTATAGATGAACCTGTGGATGAACCTGTGGATGAACCTGTGGATGAACCTATGGATGAACCTATAGATGAACCTATAGATGAACCTATGGATGAACCTGTGGATGAACCTATGGATGAACCTATAGATGAACCTATAGATGAACCTATGATGATGAACCTGTGGATGAACCTATGGATGAACCTATGGATGAACCTATGGATTAACCTATAGATGAACCTATAGATGAACCTATGGATGAACCTGTGGATGAACCTATGGATGAACCTATGGATGAACCTATAGATGAACCTGTGGATGAACCTGTGGATGAACCTGTGGATGAACCTATGGATGAACCTATAGATGAACCTATGGATGAACCTGTGGATGAACCTGTGGATGAACCTGTGGATGAACCTGGATGAACCTATGGATGAACCTGTGGATGAACCTGTGGATGAACCTATGGATGAACCTATAGATGAACCTATAGATGAACCTATGGATGAACCTGTGGATGAACCTATGGATGAACCTATGGATGAACCTATGGATTAACCTATAGATGAACCTATAGATGAACCTGTGGATGAACCTGTGGATGAACCTATGGATGAACCTATGGATGAACCTATGGATGAACCTATAGATGAACCTGTGGATGAACCTGTGGATGAACCTGTGGATGAACCTATGGATGAACCTATAGATGAACCTATGGATGAACCTGTGGATGAACCTGTGGATGAACCTGTGGATGAACCTGTGGATGAACCTGTGGATGAACCTGTGGATGAACCTGTGGATGAACCTATGGATGAACCTATGGATGAACCTATAGATGAACCTATGGATGAACCTATGGATGAACTTATGGATGAACCTATGGATTAACCTATGGATGAACCTATAGATGAACCTATGGATGAACCTATGGATGAACCTATGGATTAACCTATGGATTAACCTATGGATGAACCTATAGATGAACCTATGGATGAACCTATGGATGAACTTATGGATGAACCTATGGATTAACCTATGGATGAACCTATAGATGAACCTATGGATGAACCTATGGATTAACCTATGGATTAACCTATGGATGAACCTATAGATGAACCTATGGATGAACCTATAGATGAACCTATGGATGAACCTATGGATCAACCTATGGATGAACCTATAGATGAACCTGTGGATGAACCTTTGGATGAACCTATGGATGAACCTATGGATGAACCTATGGATGAACTGATGGATGAACCTATGGATTAACCCATGGATGAACTGATGGATTAACCTATGGATGAACCTATGGATGAACCTATGGATGAACCTATGGATTAACCTATGGATGAACCTATGGATTAACCTATAGCAGCGTTTTAATCGTTTTAATGCCATCGAAAACGACTTTTGATCAGAAACAGCAAAGGTGAGATGATGTCCCGTGTTTGCTCCTCAAAGCTACACGGTGGGATGTCTGGGTTTGCTTCCCGTGCCGCGAGTTCTGGTCGCTCAGTGATGATACTTATATTTCTAGAATCTGTGTAATCTCAGCTTGCTAATCGATATCTTGTTTGTGCAGATCCGATAAGTAATAAGGGTATTTTACCGTGAGTTCTGTGCTAAGTGCGTTAGCATTTTTTCGCTCAGGGCTAATTCAGAGCCTTTGTTATTACCCTTGTGTTTCGTTTTGCTAAAAATGGTTAATATTGTCTGAAAGCTGAGTTTCCTCCCGTTACGTGGGTATGACACATTCATAGTTTGTTAAATGTTAAGAAGCCCTCAGACGCTGTTTCTTGCAAGATGTTGCGTTTGGCCCCCGCCCGCGGGGCCGTGGGGTTTAACTGTTAAAGAAATGTGTGAAGTGATATCATCTCCTCACCTCGGGCTCGAACAGGCCGCTGTACGCCGGGTTGGCCGTGCTGCGTCTCTTCCTCTCCTGCCTCTTCAGCTGGATCTCTGTCAAAACACACAAACTTTATTTAAAACGTCTCCGCCTGACAGAGAGAACACAACACAACCACTCACGGTGTCATTGATTTGATATCTGATGATAGGGTGGGTTTACCTTCCAGGTGTTCTGTGGTGACGAGGCCGAGGGACACCATGAAGGCCACTTTCTGTGAAACGCAGAAGAGAAAAGGTGTTATTATAATAAACAACAGAAGAAGAAGTTAATGAACATGTGTGCGAGTGAAAAATTATAAAAATGCATTCAAACGTTGTTTACTTCTGGAAATCAAGGAATGTTTCTGAGTGTTGAAATGTAACGGGTAGTTGGATTCGCTCACCTCGGGTCCTCGTCTTTCTTCGGGACTTTGGGGTGATTTGGGAGATTTTGGGGTGGGCGGGGCTTCCTGTGTTGGGAGGTCTGTCTGAGGAGAGACTTCAGTGCTGCTGGGGGTCTGAGGCTGGATTATTATCACCTGGAACAACAAGGAATACATAAAGAAATATAATGAATAGAATCTCTCTCTCTCTCTCTCACCTGTCTCTCTCTCTCACCTGTCTCTGTGGACAGAGCTGACACAGCCTCTCTTCTCTCTCTCTCTCTCCTGTCTCTCTCTCTCACCTGTCTCTCTCTCTCACCTGTCTCTGTGGACAGAGCTGACACAGCCAGTCTTCTCTCTCTCTCTCACCTGTCTCTCTCTCTCACCTGTCTCTCTCTCTCACCTGTCTCTGAGGACAGAGCTGACACAGCCTGTCTTCTCTCTCTCTCTCACCTGTCTCTCTCTCTCACCTGTCTCTGAGGACAGAGCTGACACAGCCTCTCTCTCTCTCTCTCTCTCACCTGTCTCTCTCTCTCACCTGTCTCTCTCTCTCACCTGTCTCTGAGGACAGAGCTGACACAGCCTCTCTTCTCTCTCTCTCTCTCACCTCTCTCTCTCTCTCTGATGCTCTCTCTCTCTCTCAGAAATAATATATAATATATATAACTATTAATAATAAATAACTATAAATAAACATAAATGAATATATTGAGCGTCCTCACCTTCACGGCCTCGCTGATGATGGCGAAAGCAACGCCGGGACCCGCAGAGGCAACATGTTGAAGGGGGGAGACAAGGGGGGAAACATGTTGCAGGGAGGATGTGAGGGGGGAGGCAACCCTTTTAGGGGGAGACAACTGGTTGCATGGAGGATATGAGGGGGGATGCAACCTGTTTTAGGGGGGATGAAATGGGGGAGACAACCTCTTGTAGGGGGGAAACAACAGGTTGAAGGGGGGAGACAAGAGGCTGAAGAGGGGAGGAAAGTTGCCGAATGGGGGTGGAAACAGGCTGTAAGAGAGGGGAAGTGAGGGGGGAAACAACCTGTTGAAGGGGGGAGACAACAGGTTGAAGGGGGATGTGGGGGGGAGGAACAGGCAGAAGAGGGGAGGAAAGTTGTTGAAGGGGGAGACAACAGGCGGCTGTAGGTGGAAGTAAGGGGGAGACAACAGGTGGCTGTAGGGTGGAAGTAAGGGAGGAGAAACAGCTGAAGGGTGGAAGTAAGGGGGGAGGAAACAGGCTGAAGGGTGGAAGTAAGGGGGGAGGAAACCGGCTGAAGGGGGGAAGTAAGGGGGGAGGAAACAGGCTGAAGGGTGGAAGTAAGGGGGGAGGAAACAGGCTGAAGGGTGGAAGTAAGGGGGATGGAACAGGCTGTAAGGGGGAGACAAGTTGCTCCAAGGGGGAGGAAACAGGCTGAACGGTGGAAGTAAGGGGGAGGAAATAGGCTGAAGGGTGGAAGTAAGGGGGATGGAAACAGGCTGTAAGGGGGAACAAGATGCTCCAGGGGGAGACAACTTGTTCCTCAATGGGGGAAGTAAGAGGGGAGGAAACAAGTAGAATGGAGGAGAAACAACAGGCTGAAGGGGGGAGGAAACAACAGGCTGAAGGGGAGGAAAAGGGGGGAGGAAACAGGCTGAATGGGGAGACAGGAATGGGGGAGACGTGGCTCTGGCCGTTGGGGGGACTGCAGGGGGATTTTGGGGGCAGCGTTGATCTCTGCAAGCTGATTGGCTGCTGCTCCGATCGGGGGAGGGGGGGGGTCAACTCTTAGGCCTGACCTGAGGGGGGAGATAGAGGGGAGAAAAACAAGACTTTAGAGTGAAACTTTCATCAAAATGTGAAAATCTGTGGTTTATACTGCCCTCTAGTGGACGTCTGTAACTGCAGACATACAACTCAAACAGTGTGTAGTGTCTCTACTTTAAAGAGTCCTCTCCTGATGTTCAGGTGTTTATCAGTTATGTAGTGTCCCTACTTTAAAGAGTCCTCTCCTGCTGATGTTTCAGGTGTATATCAGAATGTAGTGTCTCTACTTAAAGAGTCCTCTCCTGCTGATGTTCAGGTGTATATCATTATGTAGTGTCTCTACTTTAAAGAGTCCTCTCCTGCTGATGTTCAGGAGTATATCAGTATGTAGTGTCTCTACTTTAAAGAGTCCTCTCCTGCTGATGTTCAGGTGTATATCAGTATGTAGTGTCTCTACTTTAAAGAGTCCTCTCCTCTGCTGATGTTCAGGTGTATATCAGTATGTAGTGTCTCTACTTTAAAGAGTCCTCTCCTGCTGCTGTTTCAGGTGTATATCAGTATTAGTGTCCCTACTTTAAAGAGTCCTCTCCTGCTGATGTTCAGGTGTATATCAGTATGTAGTGTCTCTACTTTAAAGAGTCCTCTCCTGCTGATGTTTCAGGTGTATATCAGTATGTAGTGTCTCTACTTTAAAGAGTCCTCTCCTGCTGATGTTCAGGTGTATATCAGTATGTAGTGTCTCTACTTTAAAGAGTCCTCTCCTGCTGATGTTGGTGTATATCAGTGTGTAGTGTCTCTACTTTAAAGAGTCCTCTCCTGCTGATGTTCAGGTGTATATCAGTATTAGTATCTCTACTTTAAAGAGTCCTCTCCTGCTGATGTTCAGGTGTATATCAGTGTGTAGTGTCTCTACTTTAAGAGTCCTCTCCTGCTGATGTTCAGGTGTATATCAGTGTGTAGTGTCTCTACTTTAAAGAGTCCTCTCCTGCTGATGTTCAGGTGTATATCAGTATGTAGTATCTCTACTTTAAAGAGTCCTCTCCTGCTGATGTTCAGGTGTATATCATGTGTAGTGTCTCTCTACTTTAAAGAGTCCTCTCCTGCTGATGTTCATGTATATCAGTGTGTAGTGTCTCTACTTTAAAGAGTCCTCTCCTGCTGATGTTCAGGTGTATATCAGTATGTAGTGTCTCTACTTAAAGAGTCCTCTCCTGCTGATGTTCAGGTGTATATCAGTATGTAGTGTCTCTACTTTAAAGAGTCCTCTCCTGCTGATGTCCAGGTGTATATCAGTATGTAGTGTCTGTACTTTAAAGTCCTCTCCTGCTGATGTTCAGGTGTATATCAGTATGTAGTGTCTCTACTTTAAAGAGTCCTCTCCTGCTGATGTTCAGTGTATATCAGTATGTAGTGTCTACACTTTAAAGAGTCCTCACCTGAGGTAGCATGGTAGCTGCTTGTCCTGCTAGCCGGTGCAGGGAGCTGACTTGAGGCACCTTGATGGGTAGAGTAGCGAGAGTTCCCAGCATCTGAAAGGCACACAAACGCAACACGGACATTAATAAAACATCAACACATTAAGTGTGAAAAAATACAACAATATTCTATAATTTGGTTCGTCCCGAGTGTAAAAAGGCCCTAAAACAACACATTTTTACTACTATAATAACTTTATTACCTAATACAAGTTATCAGATGTAAATACATGACTAAAAAACGCATATTTAAGGAGTTTGAGGCTTTAAAATTGTGATTTTTGCTGCTTATATTACTTTACTTTCTTATAATAGTGAATAAATGATGACTGTATCAACAGGCTTGGGAATGCATGGATAGAAACGTCATTGTAAGGAAGCAAAGGCGGTGAAATAGCAATTTTGTCATGTAGACAAAAGTAATCAGAGGTAAAGTAAAAAACAAAGATGGATGTTTGACGTGCAACTACATATTTTCTCACATTTCTGCTTCGTTACCCGTAAAAAAAGCATTTAAACAACAAATGCTTACTATTATAAAACGTTATGTGCTTCTATAAGTCACTAGACAATCAGGCTTGTAAATGCATGAGTAAAAAGGGCAGTTTCAAGGCGTCTAACGCAGCAAAATGTGGACTTTTCCTTGTAAAACATCCACATCCGAGGTGGAGGCCCGTGATTGGCCGACACACCTGTCAATCAAACCGTCTCTTCTATAATAACAGTAGTCAGCTGCTGACGGGGGAGAAATGGGTGAAACTAAAAAGAAAAAAAGGAGTAAATCTCCCCCCCCCTTTCTCTTTCTGTTCCCCCCTCTTCATCTTATTGAGCTGCAGCGACGAAGAGGAGGAGGAGGAGGAGGAGGGAGGCCTGTTTCCATGGCAACTGCAGAAAGGAAATTCTTGCAGGCTTTCATTTCAATGATTGCTTCTCCGGCAGCCATTTCTTTAACCCCCCCCCTCCCTTTAAAGTCTCAGATGTGAGTGAAAAAACTGTGTTAATGCTAAGTTGGCAGTTTACACACACACACACACACACACACACACACACACCACACACACACACACAACACACACACACACACCACACACACAACACACACACACCCACACACACACACACACACACACACACACACACACACACACACACACACACACACACAAACACACACACACACACACACACAACACAAACACACACACACCCACACACACCACACACACACACACACACACACAACACACACACACACACACACACAAAACACTCCTCTATAATTTAACTTTAAACCAGAACGTTATTACTGCACTTAAGTTCTTAATTACCTAAATACTTTTTATTTGTTAAGTATTTAGGATAAAACTAATCACTTGTTATTCTTAATATTTAACTTGCCTATTTTATACCTCAAATCCTCCTGTTTTTGTTTATTATGTTCTATTTGTTATGAAGTGGAGCAGTGTCTCCAGCAGGGGGCGCTTCCCTCTCCATGTTCCACACACCTCTTAACAAACAGTCCTTCTTCATGTTTTATCTTATTAAACTCTCAGTAAGTGTGTGTGTGTGTGTGTGTGTGTGTGGTGTGTTGTGTGTGTGTGTGTGTGTGTGTGTGTGTGTGTGTGTGTGTGCGTGTCAGAGTTCACTGAAGGTCTGAAACAATGCAGTGTAAATGTATTCACTCATGCAGAGCAGCTTCCCATTACAACTCATTACTGATCCTTCAGAGTGTAGAGAGCAGGTGGTCACACACACACACACACACACACACACACAACACACACACCACACCACACACACACACACACCACACACACACACACACACACACACACACACACACACACACACACACACACACACACACACACACACACACACACACACACACACACACACACACACACACATTTTATTTTACAGATGTATTATTTTTAATGGCCCTGCTGTGACTCCATACAATCTGAGCTTCTCAAACAATGATGAAACGCAGCAGCAGCTTTATCGCACACAATGATGTGTGTGTGTGTGTGTGTGTGTGTGTGTGTGTGTGTGTGTGTGTGTGTGTGTGTGGTGTGTGTGTGTGTGTGTGTGTGTGTGTCGGAGAGCCTCGGACCTGCTCTGAATCTTAAACACACACACAGAGCATGAGACGGTGAATCAGCCAATGAGAGTGCTCGGTTTGATCCTGATGTGACTCGACAAAACTTCTGAAGCTCGACAACTACGACTCGACGTGTCTCAAAACACACATTTATTATTATTGTAATTTCTCTTTGTTGTTATTAATTTATTTGAATTAGTTTTATTTTATTTGTATTATTAATTAATAAAATCTTTACTTTCAAATAATTCTGCATCGTGGATTATAAGTGAAAACACAGTAAAGACTTAAAATGGCACGTTTCCTTATTACCCTTTGCAGTAACTGTAAAAACAGAAGGAATTGTGTAATTAACTACATTTAAAAAAAAGGTAAGAAATATGCAATAAAAGATTAAATTAAACAAATAAAAGATTTTTAAACAATAGGTTAAAGAAAGTGTAAAACATTTTTTAATAGAAATATATATTTAAAACATTATAAAAAAGTACAATAAAAAAAGTTAAAAAAAACATTTAATAAATAATAATAATATAAAAATACGAAGAAACTAAGAAAGTTTAAAAAATGCTATAAAAAAAAAGAAAGAAATGTTAATAAAAGAACCCAAAGGTGAAATCGTGTGCAATAAAAAAGATTACAAAAATCATATAGAAACAAACGACATAATTAAAAAAAAAAGGAAAATTAATTTTAAAACCAAAAAATTGTGGGATTGTCAAATGTCCTCCGGTCTTTGAATGCATCATGTGCAACTCAAGATTCCATCTCTACAAAAGGGGCGGGGCTTCATGAGGTGAAAACCTATATAACAACATCATCACAGCACTTCCTGTTTCCTGTTTACCTGCGAGGGGGGGGGCAGCTCTGCTCTCCTGCTGGGGGGGGC
>JAAKFY010000003.1:25609616-25620500 GCA_011823955.1 Dissostichus mawsoni
TCTAATGACGAGGGGCTTTCTGCAGGGTCACACTTCACATCTTGTTCTCAAATACTAACCAACGTCGTGCAAATGTTGTGCATGTGAGGCCAAAGATGTGTCTGTGCATGTGAGGCCAAAGATGTGTCTGTGCATGTGAGGCCAAAGATGTGTCTGTGCATGTGAGGCCAAAGATGTGTCTGTGCATGTGAGGCCAAAGATGTGTCTGTGCATGTGAGGCCAAAGATGTGTCTGTGCATGTGACTCCAAAGATGTGTCTGTGCATGTGAGGCCAAAGATGTGTCTGTGCATGTGAGGCCAAAGATGTGTCTGTGCATGTGAGGCCAAAGATGTGTCTGTGCATGTGAGGCCAAAGATGTGTCTGTGCATGTGAGGCCAAAGATGTGTCTGTGCATGTGAGGCCAAAGATGTGTCTGTGCATGTGACTCCAAAGATGTGTCTGTGCATGTGACTCCAAAGAAGTGTCTGTGCATGTGAGGCCAAAGATGTGTCTGTGCATGTGAGGCCAAAGATGTGTCTGTGCATGTGACTCCAAAGATGTGTCTGTGCATGTGAGGCCAAATGTGTCTGTGCATGTGACTCCAAAGATGTGTCTGTGCATGTGAGGCCAAAGATGTGTCTGTGCATGTGAGGCCAAAGATGTGTCTGTGCATGTGAGGCCAAAGATGTGTCTGTGCATGTGACTCCAAAGATGTGTCTGTGCATGTGACTCCAAAGATGTTCTGTGCATGTGACTCCAAAGAAGTGTCTGTGCATGTGAGGCCAAAGATGTGTCTGTGCATGTGAGGCCAAAGATGTGTCTGTGCATGTGACTCCAAAGATGTGTCTGTGCATGTGACTCCAAAGATGTGTCTGTGCATGTGAGGCCAAAGATGTGTCTGTGCATGTGAGGCCAAAGATGTGTCTGTGCATGTGAGGCCAAAGATGTGTCTGTGCATGTGAGGCCAAAGATGTGTCTGTGCATGTGAGGCCAAAGATGTGTCTGTGCATGTGACTCCAAAGATGTGTCTGTGCATGTGACTCCAAAGATGTGTCTGTGCATGTGACTCCAAAGATGTGTCTGTGCATGTGACTCCAAAGATGTGTCTGTGCATGTGAGGCCAAAGATGTGTCTGTGCATGTGAGGCCAAAGATGTGTCTGTGCATGTGACTCCAAAGATGTGTCTGTGCATGTGACTCCAAAGATGTGTCTGTGCATGTGACTCCAAAGATGTGTCTGTGCATGTGACTCCAAAGATGTGTCTGTGCATGTGACTCCAAAGATGTGTCTGTGCATGTGACTCCAAAGATGTGTCTGTGCATGTGACTCCAAAGATGTGTCTGTGCATGTGAGGCCAAAGATGTGTCTGTGCATGTGACTCCAAAGATGTGTCTGTGCATGTGACTCCAAAGATGTGTCTGTGCATGTGAGGCCAAAGATGTGTCTGTGCATGTGAGGCCAAAGATGTGTCTGTGCATGTGAGGCCAAAGATGTGTCTGTGCATGTGAGGCCAAAGATGTGTCTGTGCATGTGAGGCCAAAGATGTGTCTGTGCATGTGAGGCCAAAGATGTGTCTGTGCATGTGAGGCCAAAGATGTGTCTGTGCATGTGAGGCCAAAGATGTGTCTGTGCATGTGAGGCCAAAGATGTGTCTGTGCATGTGACTCCAAAGATGTGTCTGTGCATGTGAGGCCAAAGATGTGTCTGTGCATGTGACTCCAAAGATGTGTCTGTGCATGTGACTCCAAAGATGTGTCTGTGCATGTGACTCCAAAGATGTGTCTGTGCATGTGACTCCAAAGATGTGTCTGTGCATGTGACTCGAAAGATGAAAAACTGTTAAAAACAATCCAGAAAAAGTCAAAATATTCTTTAAAAAAAAGCCAAAGAGCTACGAGAGCGATGCTGGTGATATCAAGGTAAATGTTTTAAAAAAAGATAAACCATTTCTCAAAACCACAAACTGGAAAAACTGAAATATTCATCAGATGTTTAACTTTCTAAAAGGTCCTTGAACACATCATGTGTGAAGAACGCTCTCGTCAGGAAAACGAGACACAAGACGACCAGGAAGAGAAGCAGAGGGACTACAAACAGACCGAAATAAGCAAAACCAGAAAATGATGCAGAACGACCAAAAGGACAATAATATATATATATACAGAATATATCTGATCCATGCAGAGACCGAGCTCCTGACATGTTTTAATAACTGTGGAGACAGGAAACACCTTTATATTCTGACTGTGAAAAGAGTCCATGTGTTTAATTCACACTCTGACCTCCTGCTGCTTTATACTCTATATTCAGAGGAATATCAAAATCACAACTATAGACACACATACACAACTATAGACACACATACACAACTATAGACACACATACACAACTATAGACACACATACACAACTATAGACACAAATACACAACTATAGACACACATACACAACTATAGACACACATACACAACTATAGACACACATACACAACTATAGACACACATACACAACTATAGACACAAATACACAACTATAGACACACATACACAACTATAGACACACCATACACAACTATAGACACACATACACAACTATAGACACACATACACAACTATAGACACAATACACAACTATAGACACATACACAACTATAGACACACACATACACAACTATAGACACACATACACAACTATAGACACACACATACACAACTATAGACACACATACACAACTATAGACACACATACACAACTATAGACACACACATACACAACTATAGACACAAATACACAACTATAGACACACATACACAACTATAGACACACATACACAACTATAGACCACATACACAACTATAGACACACATACACAACTATAGACACAATACACAACTATAGACACACATACACAACTATAGACACACATACACAACTATAGACACACATACACAACTATAGACACACTACACAACTATAGACACACATACACAACTATAGACACAAATACACAACTATAGACACACATACACAACTATAGACACACACATACACAACTATAGACACACATACACAACTATAGACACACATACACAACTATAGACACACACATACACAACTATAGACACACATACACAACTATAGACACACACATACACAACTATAGACACACATACACAACTATAGACACACATACACAACTATAGACACACATACACAACTATAGACACAAATACACAACTATAGACACACATACACAACTATAGACACACATACACAACTATAGACACACATACACAACTATAGACACACATACACAACTATAGACACCATACACAACTATAGACACACATACACAACTATAGACACACATACACAACTATAGACACACACACACTATAGACACACATACACAACTATAGACACACATACACAACTATAGACACCATACACAACTATAGACTAGGGATGGGAACGATTAATCGAATATTCGAAATGATTCAGGTATGAGAATGAGTTATGAATATTTTTATTGTAATTTTATTTTATTTGTTTATTTTCTTTGGGAGGGTGCCTAAGTTGATTACATGTGATCAAATGGAATAATTCAATGTATACGACAGTGCCATAGCTAAGTGTGTTAGGTCTAGAGGTGTGTTTTGCTCCGCTCACCGGCCCCTCACAGCGGGAGCTGCAGGTGCTGATCTCTCTCTCTCACGCGTCCGGTTATACTTCACTCGCTTTTATGTCCAGATCCATCAGATCTAGCTAGTTGTAGCTAATGATGTGGCTGCTGCCCCTCCCTCACGCAGGTCACGCAGACTCAAACCTCATCTTATGTCCAGATCCATCAGATCTAGCTAGTTGTAGCTAATGATGTGGCTGCTGCCCCTCCCTACACGCAGGTCACGCAGACTCAAACCTCATCTTATGCCCAGATCCATCAGATCTAGCTAGTTGTAGCTAATGATGTGGCTGCTGTCCCTCCCTACACGCAGGTCACGCAGACTCAAACCTCATCTTATGTCCAATCCATCAGATCTAGCTAGTTGTAGCTAATGATATGGCTGCTGCCCCTCCCTCACGCAGGTCACGCACTCAAACCTCATCTTATGTCCAGATCCATCAGATCTAGCTAGTTTCTAGCTAATGATGTGGCTGCTGCCCCTCCCTACACCGCAGGTCACGCAGACTCAAACCTCATCTTATGTCCAGATCCTCAGATCTAGCTAGTTGTAGCTAATGATGTGGCTGCTGCCCCTCCCTACACCGCAGGTCACGCAGACTCAACCTCATCTTATGCCCACATTCCAGCTGAGAGGGTCTTCTCTACAGCTGGCCTGACAGTGAATCGTCTCAGCACCCGCCTCTCCCCTGAGTAGACATGCTCATATCCTTAAAGAAATGAGTATTGAATAGCTGCATTCTGTGTAGGCCCTGTTAGAGGTTATTGATCTCTGTTGTGATAGGGTTTACGTTACCCTAACCCGTTATGTTGTTCGTGTATGATCCCTCTTTCATTTAAAAACCAAGTTATGTTTTAAGCATGGAAGCTGTAGGCCTATAGCTGTCAACCGTTCAAACTGTGATCACCAGTTCATACATTTGACAAGTTCGACTTGGTTTCTACTTATTTCAACATGTATTTATTTATTTTCCCCAAAAAGAAAGGAAATATATATATTAGGCTAAATAGGCTAAATGCTGGAAAACGCTTTTAACGTCGGCTAAATGTCGCAATGGATACGCTAAATGTTGAAAAGGATATGGCTAAATGTTGGAAAGGATATGGCTAAATGCTGGAAGGATATGGCTAAATGCTGGAAAGAGTTTTGACTAAATGTCGGAAAAAGATCAAAGCAATATGTATTTAAGTAAATGGCTTATAATTTACTTTTCTGGTTCTTATATAAATGATAAACTGTCCTAAACATTGTCCGTTCAATTCTATATATCATTTTTCTCCCAGTTTCCACTTTTATATCATTAATATTTCACATCCAACTAAATATGCAGTAAATCACTGAATTGACTAATTTATAAATCACACTGTCCAGATTAAATCTCTATATTATCTTTCTCCTGTCTGCGAAGCTCAATCTTTAATAAATCATTCCATATCTATCTATCCGCTCAGCTTTACACTCACATCTTAACGAGGTACCGGCCCTTTAAGTAATTGCTGCCCTCTCATTATAATGAGTTCCTTCACAATAAGAGCGCAGGGACCTCAATGTTAAACACAGTTGAATCTTGACACGGATTGAAATGACTTTAAGAGATAACGGAGCGAAATGAAGTCATTTCAGAGCATGATTTAGTCATTTCAGAAGCACAAATTATTCATTTCAGGCGACGGAACGAGTCATTTGAAGACATGAATTACTAAAGAGAAGGGATCAAAGTTATTTAAGGGAATGACCTGGAATTTTAGAGGACGAATTAATGATTTAAAAGAGCGATTTGTGAGCGACAGGACAGGATAAAGTGTAAAACTGAGATGTTGATGTTAAATTAGCATTTTCTGAGCCGCTCTGGTGGAAAAGAGATGGATTATGGGATTGAACAGAACACTAATGGGGCGAAGCCTGCGAGCTAGTTCAGGCTCGAGCACTTATGCTGCATTCATACATAATAATAATAATAATAATGCATTTATTTTATATAGGCGCCTTTCAAGGCTCTCAAGGTCGCCGTACAAACACTAAAAAACAGATACACAATACATAACACCAGCATAAGAAACATAAACAAGACAATGCAGTATATCAATCAATCAAAATAATCAAAAATATAAAACAGAGGATGTGTGATGGATAATGATCAGGATATGCGAGTGTGAAGAGATGTGTTTTGAGACGTGATTTGAAAATGGGGAGAGAGTCAGTGTTGCGGATGTCAGGTGGGAGAGAGTTCCAGAGGCGGGGTGCAGAGCGGCTGAAGGCTCTAGACCCCATGGTGGTTAAATGGAAGGGGGTGCAGTGAGGTGGAGGGAAGCAGAAGACCTGAGAGTGCGATGGGTGTGTTGATGTGCAGGAGGTCGGAGAGGTACAGAGGAGTGGTTATGGATGGCCTTAAGGTGAGGAGCAGAATCTTAAAACTATACGGGACACACGCCGAGCACTTATGCTGCATTCATACATACGCCCGTGCCCCTCTCCAACCAACCAACCAGAGTCTCCTTAATATGCCGCTCTATTTACCTGCCAGATCTCTCTCCATGCATCGCTTGCTGCTGCTATTGCTGCAGCTACTTCCACGTTGCTGCTGCTTGCTGCCCCACCACCACCCCAGCTTCCACCCCAGCTTCCACCCCACCACCACCCAGCTTCCACCCCAGCTTCCACCCACCACACCCCAGCTTCCACCCCAGCTTCCACCCCCACCACCCCCCACCACCCAGCTTCCACCCAGCTTCCACCCCACCACCACCCCAGCTTCCACCCCACCACCACCCCAGCTTCCACCCCAGCTTCCACCCCCACCCCAGCTTCCACCCCAGCTTCCACCCCAGCTTCCACCCCCCCCACCCCCAGCTTCCACCACCCCAGCTTCCACCCCACCACCACCACAGCTTCCACCACCCAGCTTCCACCCCACCACCACCCCAGCTTCCACCCCAGCTTCCACCCCCTTCCACCCCACCACCACCCCAGCTTCCACCCAGCTTCCACCCCACCACCCCACTTCCCAGCTTCCACCCCAGCTTCCACCCCACCACCACCCAGCTTCCCCACCCCAGCTTCCACCCCACCACCACCCCAGCTTCCACCACCCCAGCTTCCACCCCACCACCACCCCAGCTTCACCCCACTTCCACCCCACCTTCCACCCCAGCTTCCACCACCCCAGCTCCCACCCCAGCTTCCACCCCAGCTTCCACCCCAGCTTCCACCCCAGCTTCCACCCCACCACCGGCCCAGCTTCCACCCCACCACCCCAGCTTCCAGAGTTTTTTACTCACAGAATAAATTTACAAAAATAAACAATAAATAAAAAATACAACTTTACAATAAAAATGAATAAATATAGTAATTTAAAATAAAATGAAAAGAAGAAAGACAGAAAGAAGTGTGCGTGAAAAAGATACAAAAATAATCATTTAAATAAAAAGTACACACACTGTAAATAAAATTATGAATAAAAATACAAAAGAAATTTAAATAATATATAAAAAGGAGTAAAAGTTAATTAAAACATTACAGAAAAATCTGATAATCCTCAAAGTGAAACTAAAACACTTAAAAGATGCTAAAACATATTCAAATTAAATGTAAAAAATGTTTCTGTACGCTGAGAAACTTCTGCTTAAGCTGCAGTTAGTTTCCGTTGGCAGTTAATGAACATCTGTTGTTTCTTTAATCACTCTCTACCCCCCCCCCCCCCCTCTCTCTCTTAATGCACATAATAATTACATGAACCTGTTTTTAGATGTAAAATACAGCGAAGTTAAAAGGGACTTACATGCATGCTGCAGACTACAGTGGGAGCTCATGTTAGAGGTGAGAGGTTCAGGGAACTTTGTGAAGAAGAACCTCGAAAGGGGAGGGACAGCTGGGGTGAGTCAGGGGGGGGAGTTTAAAGAGTGGGGGGGGCAGCAGATGGACTCCTCTGAACAATAGAGCGGACAGATGCAGCCACAAAGACCCTCAACGCATAAAAAAACCTCAAAACACTCAGAGTGCTGAATGTCCCACGGCCTGCAGTGAAGCCTGAACGCCACACGGGGAGCTCACTATTAAGAAGGAGTTAATTAAAATAAATAAAAGTTATAATTAAGAGGAAAAATGTTAAAACTTGCAGAAATAATGTAAATAAGAAAAGAAAATGTTAAGACTCATCAGAATAAATTATAATTGAGAGAAATATATTTTTTAAAACTCACAAGAGTTCAAATTAAAAGAGGATTATTTAAAATATATATCTAATGAGGAGAAAAAATGTCAAACACATTTTTTTAAATGCCAAAACTGGCTAAGACATTATAATAAGATAATATTTTAAAAACTTGCAAAAAAGTGTATTTAACAGAGGGACAATTAAAAAATAAATATAATTAGGAGGAGTATTTATAAAAAGAAGACAGGATTTAAAGAGGTACATTTAAAAAAAATATATATACCGGCTGACATACATGAAGTTGAATGAATAGAAAGCAGGGAAAGTTATCTGATATTTAAAAAATACTTGAAAGTAACTTTCTAAGAAAATTATAATTTATACGAGTCAGAAACTTAATTTAATATTTTTCTAATCGTTTTTCTTTCTTTTTTTACTCGTGTCCCTGAATCCCCCTCAGTGATGAACATCTGTCATCAGATATCTGAGACTTCCTGCAGGACAAAGAGACCCTCTGTCCCCTCCCCCACCTCTCACTCACAGTCACACAGTCCCACACACAGTCAGTCACTCTCTCACACACACAGTCAGTCACACACACACACATGCACGCACACACAAACACTCTCACACACCACACAAAAAAAATCAATACAACCATAAATATATTCTTTAAATTATATAAAAGGTATCGTATGGATTGTATAATTGAATATTGATTAAAAGTTTGTTTCTGGAGGAGCTTCCTCTTCCTCTCCTCCTGCAGTGTGTGTGTGTGTGTGTATGTGTATGTGTATGTGTGGTGTGTGTGTGTATGTGTGTGTGTGTGTGTGTGTGTGTGTGTGTGTTTGTGTGTGTGTTGTGTGTGTGTGACGCTGTAATATCAGAGTGTATGCTTTCAGAGCAGCAGTAAATATTGACGGAGGATCTGAAGAGAGAAATCTGCAGCGTTTAAATCAGCCCGAATTCACCTACAAAATCCCCCTATTTCTATAATTATTAATACTATTATTCTATATATCTTTGCAATTATTATTATCATTATAGTTGTATTTATTTTATTTATATTATTATTGTATTTTTTTAGTATGTTTTTATTATTATCCCCCTCAGTGAGTTTACCTGAACACACATTGATTCTCGTCCGCGTCGATCTGCCATTTACTGCAGAGCCTCCTTCAATGAAACTGGACTTTATTTTATTGAATCTGAAAGGGACCTATCACGCAAAATGCACTTGTTGATGTCTTTTATACATAAAGATGTGTCCCGGGTGTCCCCCGATGTGTCCCCGGTGTATCCCCGGTGTGTCAGGGAACTCACGCAGCGTCAGGAAATAAAACCCTCTCTCTTTTCCTCCGTACCCAAATCTCTAAAAACGGAGGAACAACGGAGCTGATCCAGATTAGCGTCCGATATGACGTAATATCTGAAATGTGGACCCACGGCCCTATCAGAAACGTTGCTATCAGAAACGTTGCTATCAGAAACATGCCCGACTGTTTTGGACGTATTATGGTCGGTGTTTACATTAGCATCGCTAACACTCAGAGCTAACCTGTACTGGAGAGCATGTGTGTGAAGAAGCAGGAAATAAAAAGGAACTCACCTTGTGGTATAACCGGCAAGAGAGAAAGCCTTTGAGCTCCATACTGTTTCAGAGAGAATCCTTGATAATCCATGATATGGCGTTTCATCACGGCAGTATTTAGTTTAGCAGTAGCTGCCGGGTCCCGCATGAGCTCAGACCGCTCCTCTTTAAAGCTTTATACCCCAAATCAGCACTTTAGAAACAGGAAGTGAACCGAGGGATACGAGGCGTGGCTAGAATGGGGGATCTGTTTGGTGTTTGGAGCAAAACACTTCATAGACATGTTTTTTATATGTTTGTATATATCTGAGACCTATGCTGCTGCCTACAAACCACGATAGGTGACCTTTCAGTTCTTTAGTTTGATCTTACATCAGAACGAGAATTAGCTGTTTCAGAATAAGGACCTTTTTTATACATCAATATAATAAAAATTACCTCATTTTGACATATTTTTACTAAATTTGACTCTTTCTCAGAATCTGACTGTTTTTTTAAGAATTCAAATTTTCCCCAGATTTTGACCTTTTTTCTCAAAATTTCCCTTTTTTGTTGATTTTTTTCAGAATCAGATTTTTTTCCTCAGAATTTCGCTTCTTCTTAAAATGTACTTTTCTCTCAAAGTTTCAAATTGTTCTCAAAATGTTCACTTCTTTAAGAATGTATTGTGACTGGGTCTGGTTTCAGACAGAGGTGAAATAAGGAGCTTTCTGAACATCAAAGCATGAGACATGTCCCAGGAGAGACACATGGAGGACTTGTTGCGTCCGTCAGAGGAACTCAAACTGAAAACATTGCAAAGTGTGGTGAATAAAGGAGTCTCTCACCTGTCCGTTCTGTAGTTCATTCAGGCCTTTGCACAGCGTCTGGTTCTGAGGACGAGAGGAAACGTCAATACAACTGAAAACAATTATTGTCAAAGCTGAAACTTTCTGGAAACTTTTTTACTTGAAATGAAGTGATGTGTAAAATAATGATTTGTTAAATTCCTACAAATGTTTTTTTAGTTTGGAACATTATTTATTTATCAGCGTATGTATTTAGTGATCATCAGCATAGGAGGTAATCCCTGTTTTAAATCAAATTATAGTGAATATCTTTGGGTTTGCAGCGAATAAACAAGACATTTCAAAACATATTTCACTGTTTCTGACAATTTAAACGTCAGACAATCAAACGTTTCACAATTTTTATGACAGTTTAAAAATAAAAATCTTCACTATTTGTGGACATTTTATTGACCGAATGACGTCTGTTTCATTTGCTGACAGTTAAAAAAATGATTTCACCATTTTTGAGTTTTAAGAAAATCTTTCACTACATTTTAGCATGTTGTTGACCAAACACATGTTTGTTTGATTTCTGTCTGAACTTCCTCTTCCTCCCCCCCCATCAGGTAACCGCAACCTCCCCCCCCCTCAGGTAACCGCAACCTCCCCCCCCCCCTCAGGTAACCGCAACCTCCCCCCCCTCAGGTA
>JAAKFY010000003.1:25621500-25651500 GCA_011823955.1 Dissostichus mawsoni
AGAGAGAGAGAGAGAGAGAGAGAGAGAGAGAGAGAGAGATGAGAGAGAGAGAGAGAGTGAGGAGAGAGAGGGAGAGAGAGACGGAGAGAGAGAGAGAGAGAGATTCTATTTCATTATATTTCTTTCTATTCCTTGTTGTTCAGGTGATAATAATCCAGCCTCAGACCCCCAGCAGCACTGAAGTCTCTCCTCAGACAGACCTCCCAACACAGGAAGCCCCGCCCACCCCAAAATCTCCCAAATCACCCCAAAGTCCCGAAGAAAGACGAGGACCCCGAGGTGAGCGAATCCAACCTACCCGTTACATTTCAACACTCAGAAACATTCCTTGATTTCCAGAAGTAAACAACGTTTGAATGCATTTTTATAATTTTTCACTCGCACCACATGTTCATTAACTTCTTCTTCTGTTGTTTATTATAATAACACCTTTTCTCTTCTGCGTTTCACAGAAAGTGGCCTTCATGGTGTCCCTCGGCCTCGTCACCACAGAACACCTGGAAGGTAAACCCACCCTATCATCAGATATCAAATCAATGACACCGTGAGTGGTTGTGTTGTGTTCTCTCTGTCAGGCGGAGACGTTTTAAATAAAGTTTGTGTGTTTTGACAGAGATCCAGCTGAAGAGGCAGGAGAGGAAGAGACGCAGCACGGCCAACCCGGCGTACAGCGGCCTGTTCGAGCCCGAGGTGAGGAGATGATATCACTTCACACATTTCTTTAACAGTTAAACCCCACGGCCCCGCGGGCGGGGGCCAAACGCAACATCTTGCAAGAAACAGCGTCTGAGGGCTTCTTAACATTTAACAAACTATGAATGTGTCATACCCACGTAACGGGAGGAAACTCAGCTTTCAGACAATATTAACCATTTTTAGCAAAACGAAACACAAGGGTAATAACAAGGCTCTGAATTAGCCCTGAGCGAAAAATGCTAACGCACTTAGCACAGAACTCACGGTAAAATACCCTTATTACTTATCGGATCTGCACAAACAAGATATCGATTAGCAAGCTGAGATTACACAGATTCTAGAAAATAAGTATCATCACTGAGCGACCAGAACTCGCGGCACGGGAAGCAAACCCAGACATCCCACCGTGTAGCTTTGAGGAGCAAACACGGGACATCATCTCACCTTTGCTGTTTCTGATCAAAAGTCGTTTTCGATGGCATTAAAACGATTAAAACGCTGCTATAGGTTAATCCATAGGTTCATCCATAGGTTAATCCATAGGTTCATCATAGGTTAATCCATCAGTTCACCATGGGTTAATCCATAGTTCATCCAGGTTATCCAGGGTTCATCCAAGGTTAATCCATAGGTTCATCCATAGGTTAATCCATAGGTTCATCCATCAGTTCATCCATAGGTTCATCCACAGGTTCATCACAGGTTCATCCACAGGTTCATCCACAGGTTCATCTATAGGTTCATCCATAGGTTCATCCATAGGTTCATCTATAGGTTCATCCATAGGTTCATCCATAGGTTCATCCATAGGTTCATCCATAGGTTCATCCATAGGTTCATCCATAGGTTCATCTATAGGTTCATCCATAGGTTCATCTATAGGTTCATCCATAGGTTCATCCATAGGTTCATCCATAGGTTCATCCATAGGTTCATCCATAGGTTCATCCATAGGTTCATCCATAGGTTCATCTATAGGTTCATCCATAGGTTCATCTATAGGTTCATCCATAGGTTCATCCATAGGTTCATCCATAGGTTCATCCATAGGTTCATCCATAGGTTCATCCATAGGTTCATATAGGTTCATCCATAGGTTCATCCATAGGTTCATCCACAGGTTCATCATAGGTTCATCCATAGGTTCATCCACAGGTTCATCCATAGGTTCATCCACAGGTTCATCCATAGGTTCATCCACAGGTTCATCCATAGGTTCATCCACAGGTTCATCCACAGGTTCATCTATAGGTTCATCCATAGGTTCATCCATAGGTTCATCATAGGTTCATCCATAGGTTGATCCATAGGTTCATCCATAGGTTCATCTATAGGTTCATCCATAGGTTCATCATAGGTTCATCCATAGGTTCATCTATAGGTTCATCCATAGGTTCATCCATAGGTTCATCCATAGGTTCATCCATAGGTTCATCCATAGGTTCATCCACAGGTTCATCCACAGGTTCATCCATAGGTTCATCCACAGGTTCATCCACAGGTTCATCTATAGGTTCATCCATAGGTTCATCCACAGGTTCATCCACAGGTTCATCCATAGGTTCATCACAGGTTCATCCATAGGTTCATCTATAGGTTCATCCACAGGTTCATCTATAGGTTCATCCATAGGTTCATCCACAGGTTCATCCATAGGTTCATCCATAGGTTCATATAGGTTCATCCACAGGTTCATCTATAGGTTCATCCATAGGTTCATCCATAGGTTCATCCATAGGTTCATCCATAGGTTCATCCATAGGTTCATCCACAGGTTCATCCACAGGTTCATCCATAGGTTCATCCATAGGTTCATCCATAGGTTCATCCATAGGTTCATCATGGGTTCATCCATAGGTTCATCCACAGGTCATCTATAGGTTCATCCATAGGTTCATCTATAGGTTCATCATAGGTTCATCCATAGGTTCATCTATAGGTTCATCCATAGGTTCATCCAATGTGTCTGTGTCACTTTGAAATGATCCTGATAATCCATCTTCATGTCAATAACGGAGATTTCACATTAGCTGCTATGATAGCCACCAGAGGTATCGCAGCTTCCTGTTTTGGGCATTCTGGCTACGCAGCATCCATTCACCAATGGGTAATGTTAGATGGATTTTAGGAACTTCCCCTCGATTCTATTGAATCTAACGGTTAAAAAGAGGTGTCAATCATCAAAATTGACCGATGGGTTCCAGAGATATGGAAAATCCACCCAAATGACCCCAGAAGTGGGTTTCTTTTCTAAATCTCTCTAAAAAGATCAATGTCACTTGTTTTGCATCAATCTTGATACAGGGTACTTATTATATGTTATAGTTGGATTCCTAAAGCTTTTAGTCTCCGATCCCATCATTCAAGGGTGTTTTCACTATAAGTCATGGTTTTATTTTTGGACGGACACTATCATTACATTTTGTTACTATGTTCAATCTGAATTTACTTTAAAATAAAAACATCTATATTGATTCTGACTTTTCTACATCCAACTCACAGGTCTATCATTGCTTTGAGAAAAAAGATGATTCATTTTCCCCTTTTAGAAGTGAAGTTATAGTCATTTGTTCTGGGAATGTCCTTTTCGAGCCTGAGACCTGAAGAACAGGCTCAGGGCTGAAAGGTTAGAGGAACGTAGGAAAGGATTTAGATTAGTGTTATCATCTGGATCAATAGGTTAGAGGAACGTAGGAAAGGATTTAGATTAGTGTTATCATCTGGATCAATAGGTTAGAGGAACGTAGGAAAGGATTTAGATTAGTGTTATCATCTGGATCAATAGGTTAGAGGAACGTAGGAAAGGATTTAGATTAGTGTTATCATCTGGATCAATAGGTTAGAGGAACGTAGGAAAGGATTTAGATCAGTGTTATCATCTGGATCAATAGGTTAGAGGAACGTAGGAAAGGATTTAGATCAGTGTTATCATCTGGATCAATAGGTTAGAGGAACGTAGGAAAGGATTTAGATCAGTGTTATCATCTGGATCAATAGGTTAGAGGAACGTAGGAAAGGATTTAGATCAGTGTTATCATCTGGATCAATAGGTTCTCTTGTTTAGATCAGAGTCAGTATTAAACCTGTTTATTTGATTCTAACTTGTTCCTCTGTGTTTGCAGCGTAAGCGTCTGGCGTCTCATTATCTGAACAGCTCGCTCTTCCTGTCGGCTCGAGGTAACAAAATCACAGAGAAATCTGCAGCTGTTTAATGTATATATTATATACACATATAATATGAAAGTTCAGTGTCTGCGCTGTCTGTCTGAGAGCAACGTAACTCGCTTTAATATCGCCGTGTGTGTGTGTGTGTGTGTGTGTGGTGTGTGTGTGTGTCTGTTGCGTGTGCATCTTGTGTGTGTGTGTGTGTGTGTGTGCATGCATCTGTGTGTGCATCTTTGTGTGTGTGTGCATCTTTGTGTGTGTACAGTGTGTGTGTGTGTGCATCTTTGTGTGTGTTTGTGTGTGTGTGCGCATCTGTGTGTGTGCATCTTTGTGTGTGTGTGTGTGGTGCATCTGTGTCTGTGTGTGTGTGTGTGTGTGTGTGTGTGTGTGTGTGCATGCATCTGTGTGTGTGCATCTTTGTGTGTGTGTGTGTGTGTGCATCTGTGTGTGTGTGTGTGTGTGTGTGTGTGTGTGTGTGTGTGTGTGTGTGTGTGTGGTGTGTGTGCATCTTGTGTGTGTGTGTGTGTGTGTGTGCTTCACTAACTCTGCTCTGCTTCATTTACATGCTAGACTCTGAGGATTTCTGCTGGAAGGTAGGTCACATGACTCACAGCACGCCACGTTGTATGTTCTAATAATCATTTATTTATCAGCCACACCGTTAAACGTATTAACATTAAAACATACTTTATTTTATTCATTTTGATGCTCTGTTTAGCGAATGTACTTTTAATGCAGAATAATACCTACTTATTATTGTACTTAAATAAAGTCTGCTCTGATACACACAGTAACTAAGTACTTTTACTTTGACACTATTCTGCTAGCAACAGCTAAAGGTTAGCACAATGATTCTAACAATGCCCAGCTCTGCTCTGATTGGTTAGCTGGCCTGCTCTGGTGCGATTGGTCAACCACTTAGAGATGTCCCGCCCCCTTTAGCCTATCACGTACAATGTGTTGGAGCTGCTAGCCAATAGGAGCGCGAGTATTCCGTTGATGTCACCTAGTTCCGGAACCTTGGGATTTGTAACCCTTTGCAGACCATTTACATGCACTAAAACCTATAGAACACACACTGCAGGAGCAGAACGAGGGCCTCTTTAAAGTGTGTGTGTGTGTGTGTGTGTGTCCTCAGGAGGACGTGGAGCATGAGGATGTGGTGCGGTGTGTCAGGAGGAAGGAGAGCTCCAGCTGTGTCACGTCTGTCCGCGAGCCTTTCATTCCACCTGCCTGCACCCCCCCCTCAGGACCCCCCCCGGGGACCCTGGTACTGCCCCAAGTGCCAGAAGAAGGTACTGCACCCCCTACTAACAATATACCTTTATTATATATATATATAGAAGAATAATATAATAATAATACGTGTTTCGTTCCAGTTTTATTAGATTAGTTTTCAAGATTCAAGTCTCTCCATTTGCTCAGCAGCTACAGAGTAGATGTGTCAATGACAAACTGAAGTCCTCCTCCAGCAGAGCAGCATGAATATATATAGGACATAAAACAAATAAAACAGATACACTAGTGCCAGAGAATGTTCTGAGATGTGCAAGTTAATACAAATAAAATAGAAATGGTGCACGAAGAGTTGTATACAGTAAATGGAATATGATATATTGGATCAGAGAGATCTTAGAATCAGATCAGAAATATTTAGCACGATGCAAACGGATGAATGTTTATGGATGTTCTTTAAACGTTCAGGTGAGTCTTATGGACTGTGGGATGAAACTGTCTCTGAGTATGGTGGTTTATAATAATGTGTGTTTATAATAAATGGTGTGTGTGTGTGTGTGTGTGTGTGTGTGCAGGTGCTGAACAAAGAGAACATGTCGTGGCCGCAGAACTTCGTCCAGTCCTACGTCACACACAAGACCGGTGAGCAACACTCGGGGTTATTTATAAAAGACTGTGTGTGTGTGTTAATACCTGTACTAATGTGTGTGTGTGTGTGTGTGTGTGTGTGTGTGTGTGTGTGGGTGTGTGGTGTGTGTGTGTGTGTGTGTGTGTGTGTGTGTGTGTGTGTGTGTGTGTGTGTGTGGTGTGTGTGTGTGTTGTGTGTGTGTGTGTGTGGTGTGTGTGGTGTGTGTGTGTGTGTGTGTGTGTGTGTGTGTGTGTGTGTGTGTGTGTGTAGTTCGGCAGGAGGAGAAGCGGCGGCTGCTCCGGAGAAACTCAGAACTGAAGAAGGAGTTCACTCACCTGGAGGAGCAGGACGACAAACTGAACGACACACTCAAGGTAAACACACACACACACACACACACACACACACACACACACACACACACACCACACACACACACAGAGGCCAAGGTACACACATCCTTTACTCAAGTCAAAGTAAAGAAGTATGGGCTTTGAAATGTACTTCAGTAAAAAGTACCCATAACTAGCAGCTGTTTTAAAGAGTACCTGACCTCCCTTTATATGAATAGAACAATAAAGTCATTGTTAGCTAATGAATGTTTCCATGCTGAACAACGGCAACATGACAACGTTTTCATTGGTCCCTCTTCTTTAGAGAAGACCAGGAAATGATGGATACACGGATCGTGTTCAAATCAATAGGCACGCAATGACTCTAAATAATAATGATCACGCCACCAAACACACATTCAGACTAAAGGAACCAGCCTGTTTGGAACATGGAAGAAGTAGAAAGTACAGGTATTTGGGTTCAATGTAAGAAGTAGAAAGTACAGGTATTTGGGTTCAACATGTAAGAAGTAGAAAGTACAGGTATTGGTTCAACATGGAAGAAGTAGAAAGTACAGGTATTTGGGTTCAACATAAGAAGTAGAAAGTACAGGTATTTGGGTTCAACAGGAAGAAGTAGAAAGTACAGGTATTTGGGTTCAACATGTAAGAAGTAGAAAGTACAGGTATTTGGGTTCAACATGTAAGAAGTAGAAAGTACAGGTATTTGGGTTCAACATGTAAGAAGTAGAAAGTACAGGTATTTGGGTTCAACATGTAAGAAGTAGAAAGTACAGGTATTTGGGTTCAACATGGAAGAAGTAGAAAGTACAGGTATTTGTGTTCAAACATGGAAGAAGTAGAAAGTACAGGTATTTGGGTTCAACATGGAAGAAGTAGAAAGTACAGGTATTTGAGTTCAACATGGAAGAAGTAGAAAGTACAGGTATTTGTGTTCAACATGGAAGAAGTAGAAAGTACAGGTATTTGAGTTCAACATGGAAGAAGTAGAAAGTACAGGTATTTGGGTTCAACATGTAAGAAGTAGAAAGTACAGGTATTTGGGTTCAACATGGAAGAAGTAGAAAGTACAGGTATTTGGGTTCAACATGGAAGAAGTAGAAAGTACAGGTATTTGGTTCAACATGGAAGAAGTAGAAAGTACAGGTATTTGGTTCAACATGTAAGAAGTAGAAAGTACAGGTATTTGGTTCAACATGTAAGAAGTAGAAAGTACAGGTATTTGGGTTCAACATGGAAGAAGTAGAAAGTACAGGTATTTGTGTTCAACATGTAAGAAGTAGAAAGTACAGGTATTTGTTCAACATGGAAGAAGTAGAAAGTACAGGTATTTGGGTTCAACATGTAAGAAGTAGAAAGTACAGGTATTTGGGTTCAACATGTAAGAAGTAGAAAGTACAGGTATTTGGTTCAACATGTAAGAAGTAGAAAGTACAGGTATTTGTGTTCAACATGTAAGAAGTAGAAAGTACAGGTATTTGGGTTCAACATGTAAGAAGTAGAAAGTACAGGTATTTGGGTTCAACATCTAAGAAGTAGAAAGTACAGGTATTTGGGTTCAACATGTAAGAAGTAGAAAGTACAGGTATTTGTGTTCAACATGTAAGAAGTAGAAAGTACAGGTATTTGTGTTCAACATGGAAGAAGTAGAAAGTACAGGTATTTGGGTTCAACATGTAAGAAGTAGAAAGTACAGGTATTTGGGTTCAAAGTGTAAGAAGTAGAAAGTACAGGTATTTGGGTTCAACATGTGAGAAGTAGAAAGTACAGGTATTTGTGTTCAACATGTAGAAGTAGAAAGTACAGGTATTTGGTTCAACATGTAAGAAGTAGAAAGTACAGGTATTTGGTTCAACATGTAAGAAGTAGAAAGTACAGGTATTTGGTTCAACATGTAAGAAGTAGAAAGTACAGGTATTTGTGTTCAACATGTAAGAAGTAGAAAGTACAGGTATTTGTGTTCAACATGGTAAGAAGTAGAAAGTACAGGTATTTGGGTTCAACATGTAAGAAGTAGAAAGTACAGGTATTTGGGTTCAAAGTGTAAGAAGTAGAAAGTACAGGTATTTGGGTTCAACATGTGAGAAGTAGAAAGTACAGGTATTTGTGTTCAACATGTAAGAAGTAGAAAGTACAGGTATTTGGGTTCAACATGTAAGAAGTAGAAAGTACAGGTATTTGAGTTCAACATGTAAGAAGTAGAAAGTACAGGTATTTGGGTTCAACATGTAAGAAGTAGAAAGTACAGGTATTTGTGTTCAACATGTAAGAAGTAGAAAGTACAGGTATTTGGGTTCAACATGGAAGAAGTAGAAAGTACAGGTATTTGAGTTCAACATGTAAGAAGTAGAAAGTACAGGTATTTGGGTTCAACAGTGTAAGAAGTAGAAAGTACAGGTATTTGGGTTCAACATGTAAGAAGTAGAAAGTACAGGTATTTGGGTTCAACATGGAAGAAGTAGAAAGTACAGGTATTTGGGTTCAAAGTGTAAGAAGTAGAAAGTACAGGTATTTGGGTTCAACATGTAAGAAGTAGAAAGTACAGGTATTTGGGTTCAAATGTAAGAAGTAGAAAGTACAGGTATTTGGGTTCAAATGTAAGAAGTAGAAAGTACAGGTATTTGGGTTCAAATGTAAGAAGTAGAAAGTACAGGTATTTGGGTTCAACATGTAAGAAGTAGAAAGTCAGGTATTTGGGTTCAAAGTGTAAGAAGTAGAAAGTACAGGTATTTGGGTTCAACATGTAAGAAGTAGAAAGTACAGGTATTTGTGTTCAACATGTAAGAAGTAGAAAGTCAGGTATTTGGGTTCAACATGTAAGAAGTAGAAAGTACAGGTATTTGGGTTCAACATGTAAGAAGTAGAAAGTACAGGTATTTGGGTTCAACATGTAAGAAGTAGAAAGTACAGGTATTTGGGTTCAACATGTAAGAAGTAGAAAGTACAGGTATTTGGGTTCAACATGTAAGAAGTAGAAAGTTCAGGTATTTGGGTTCAACATGGTAAGAAGTAGAAAGTACAGGTATTTGGTTCAACATGTAAGAAGTAGAAAGTACAGGTATTTGAGTTCAACATGTAAGAAGTAGAAAGTACAGGTATTTGGTTCAACATGTAAGAAGTAGAAAGTACAGGTATTTGGTTCAACAGTTAAGAAGTAGAAAGTACAGGTATTTGGGTTCAACATGTAAGAAGTAGAAAGTACAGGTATTGGGTTCAACATGTAAGAAGTAGAAAGTACAGGTATTTGGGTTCAAAGTGTAAGAAGTAGAAAGTACAGGTATTTGGGTTCAACATGTAAGAAGTAGAAAGTACAGGTATTTGGGTTCAACATGTAAGAAGTAGAAAGTACAGGTATTTGGGTTCAAACATGTAAGAAGTAGAAAGTACAGGTATTTGGGTTCAACATGTAAGAAGTAGAAAGTACAGGTATTTGGGTTCAACATGTAAGAAGTAGAAAGTACAGGTATTTGGGTTCAACATGTAAGAAGTAGAAAGTACAGGTATTTGGGTTCAACATGTAAGAAGTAGAAAGTTACAGGTATTTGGGTTCAACATGTAAGAAGTAGAAAGTACAGGTATTTGGGTTCAAAGTGTAAGAAGTAGAAAGTACAGGTATTTGGGTTCAACATGTAAGAAGTAGAAAGTACAGGTATTTGTGTTCAACATGTAAGAAGTAGAAAGTTCAGGTATTTGGGTTCAACATGTAAGAAGTAGAAAGTACAGGTATTTGGGTTCAACATGTAAGAAGTAGAAAGTACAGGTATTTGGGTTCAACATGTAAGAAGTAGAAAGTACAGGTATTTGGGTTCAACATGTAAGAAGTAGAAAGTACAGGTATTTGGGTTCAACATGTAAGAAGTAGAAAGTCAGGTATTTGGGTTCAAAGTGTAAGAAGTAGAAAGTACAGGTATTTGGGTTCAAAGTGTAAGAAGTAGAAAGTACAGGTATTTGGTTCAACATGTAAGAAGTAGAAAGTACAGGTATTTGGGTTCAACATGTAAGAAGTAGAAAGTACAGGTATTTGGGTTCAACATGTAAGAAGTAGAAAGTACAGGTATTTGGGTTCAACATGTAAGAAGTAGAAAGTACAGGTATTTGGGTTCAAAGTGTAAGAAGTCAAAGTTAAAAGTTGTCAGAAAAATAAGTAGTGTAAAAATGTACTTAAGTAACGCAGTATTTGTACTCCGCTACTTCCCACCTCTGCACTCACACACACACACACACACACACACACACACACACACACACACACACACACACACACACACACACACAGAGACAGGAAGTTGACGCTGCTGTTTCCTGTTGTTAGCAGTGCATGGAGCAGCGAGAGCGCCTCCTGCTGCGTCAGCACGACGCCACATCGTCTCTGCAACGCCTCCGAGATCTGATCGCGCTCATCCAGAAGGACCAGCTGATCCACGTCTCCATGGCAACAGCAACAACAACAACAACAACAACAAACAACACCGCCATCGCCAACAGCAACGCCTCCTCGCTGCTCAACACCAACTGGAGCAAAAACACCAGCAGCAGCAGCAGCCAACCAATGGAGAGCCCGGATGCCAACAATTAGCCCCGCCCCTTTATTTATTTATTTATTTTTGTTTTTTTTAATAACATGACGACTTCCTGTCCGTCCAAAATGGAAAAAATCCCCCCATTAGTGAAGCGGATAGTTGAGTAAACCAGGGGGAATCTTTCAAAAGTGGATGCAAGGACTTAATTGGCTCACTAATTGGTTTTGAAAAAGCTCGTTAACCAATCAAAGATCCAAGATGGCCACCATTGATGGCTTGGAAAAGTCATTTTTTGCCGTAAAATATCTTTAAATTGCCCGATATGAAAGATCTGGGTGTCTAATCGTACATTTCTGACCCCGTAGAAACCAAATTCAGACATCAGGAGGTACTCAGAGGCTTCTTTTAACATCTCTGATCAATAAACGGTATTTGGGGTGTTCAGTGTCAGCTAAATGGTACATTTGACTTTACCTTAGTGAAAAAACATGTAATTTAATACCAATATTGATCAATTCTGATGGCTAACGGGCTCTCATGGCCCAATCTGATGATAAACGTGGACAATTTGGTGCTTATTTCCCCTTTTGAACGACCCTCACAGCTACCTGCAGCGCTAAACACACTTTTTAGTTTATTTGTCCGAGGATCTGAAAGAAAAAAAAAGCCACAAGAACTGAACGAGCCTCTTCAGTATTTTTTAAAACCCAACACCTACAGTGCTTACGAGATTTCTTTTTTTATGTTATTTTCTATTTATTATTAACGGCCTTAATGTATTTATTACGAGGAGTTAGCGTAGCCGCGGGACGTTAGCGTAGCCGCGGGACGTCTGAGCGCGCGAATAAAAAGCCCACGAATAAAAAAGATATTTCCCTTTTTCTAAGAACATTCAGCGTATAGCGGACGGTAGTTAGTTAGCGGAGTGTACATTAAATATAGATGTTTGTTCCGAGGTTTCTGCCATAAATATTCAGGAAAATGTTTTCATCGTGTATGTGAACGCATACGAGCCTTCAAAACAAAAACAGAGAATAACGTTTTTCAGTATTAATAGAGTCAAAGAAAAAAGTATTTAAGATAAAAACTACAGAAATGAGCGTTTCTAGTGCAGATTTTAGTATTTTCATGCTGATGCCTGTCGATAAATGTGAGTATTCAAGGGATCGCTGTACATATGTTGTATTATTATTGATATCATCGCAGGTTTTTCTGTTTTCTACTCGAGTCACATGTCTGAAGCGAAACGTCTCGCACGTTTAAATGTTTGTTTTCTGACAGCAACACGAAAAACAGGAATTATAAGAAAAATAGTTGAAAAGAAATCGAGGTTCATTTCTCAAAGTTAACGTCTGAAAATTCATCACATTTTCCCCTAAATTTATCCAAAAAAATCCCCAAAACTTTCCTCAAATTTCATCAAAATTATCCCCAAAATTCATTTAACATTTTCCCCAAAAACCTTTCAAAATGTTACCCAAACATTTCGGTTATTGAAATGTGGTTCACTGGTTGGTTAAAATGTATTAAATATCAGATTTAGAGAAAAAAGAATCAGAGAAAAAAAAAGATTCTTCACTATTTTGCTTAAAAAATGTCAGAAAACACAGAATGTCAGAAAACACAGAATGTCAGCTTCTAGAAATGACGGATCTATAATTCCTGTGTTGCAGAAAACAACCGTGTAAACATCGGAGACGTCGGTGTCTGCTCACGTCCTCCTCCCCTTTAAACCAGTATAGAAAATATGCCAAAAACTCTTTTCTTTGTTTTTGTACTGGGATCATCTCTCTCTCTCCCTGCCTCTTTGTTTCATGTTTCCTGCTTATTATCCTTTCTTTATCTCCGCGTCTGAGGACGAGCCTGACGATGAACACTGCCTCACAAACAAACGACCGTTAAATAAAATCAGGTCTTTTTATTTTCCATCGTTTTCGTAGAAACCAGCGAATCAGAAAAAGGGACGACTCGTCAAACTGCGTCCGAAAGTCTTCCTGCTGGGCCAGAAGTTTACGTGTTTCCAACATTTTTTATTATTATTTTTCACACAGATGATGCACAAAATGAACAAATAAAAAAAGAGAGAGAAATGCCTTTTATCAGAAGAAAAGAGGGAATCTGTGAAAAGAGAGGAGGAGCTTTTTGAGTGTATTTAGTTTTTATTTATTTGTATTTTTTATTTATTTAAATGTTAAGTATCATATCCAGGTCACCTCTGAAGTATCAAAGATCTTAAAGATCCAAACTGTACGGCACAAACTCAAATATAAAATATAATTAAATATATACCGGTGCGTCCGTGGCTTCAGTGGCAGAACAATATATTACAAAACGAGCAATATGGAACAAAAAACACCAAAATAAATGAACAACAAAAATCACTCAAAGCCACAAATAAATAATTAAAATGTTATGAAAAATAAATGTGGAAAAAATGTGGATTTTGAGAAAAGAATGTCACAAATTTAAATGATTTGACGTTAAAATAAACCATGCTTTCTGTTCCCGCTGTCACTCAACACTCTGAGCCAATGCACACGTTTTGTTTTCAAATATATATATTTGATGCGTTTTTATCAGAACACAGAGGGTGTTTCTCAAAGTCGAGGAAGGATCCTTCAGAGCCACTATTTCAAGGATGCTACGTCATCGAATCCCGCCGAAGGACTGTTCCAATGTCCAGCATGCTTGGAATTCTACCGAGGACTGAATCCTTCGTTGCGGGAAATGTAAGGCGGGGCCTCTCATATGACGCACACCTGCACACTTGCTAGCCTGTTCCATTCTTCGTTCTCCGAATGCCAGGAAGGATTCTTGCCTAGCCTCTGAAGGACCTGACTCGGAAGACATGTCCTACCAAGGAAGCGTCCTCGACGTTGAGAAACACCCAGAGCCTGCGGAGCTTTAGTAAATTGTCCCCAAAATCACTAATGTGAAAAGCAATGATCAAGAGAAGCATTTAAGATATACAGAGAGACATGTGATTTAAATACTGCAGTAAAATCAGGATTTATCCTCAAATATAACATTTCTAAGACAACATTACACATTTATATACCTCAGTTTCATTGTGTACATTTAAATGCATTAACGTGAATAATCTGTCGAATAAAACTCACAAATTTAGGAGAAAAAACGTCATTATTTTCTGAGATTAAATTAAACAACATCTGAGAAATAACATCACAAGTTTTAAATTCCGAAATTGAAATAAATAAATAAATAACCTTTAATAATTCTGAAAATGTAAATATTACAGAATTACAAAATTAAATTCAAACTTTAAATCATGAAATTAAAAATGCAAATTTACGTAAAAATGAATTAAGTTAAGGTGGGAAATTGTTCCCATTAATGAACACCTTAAATCTCGAAAAAAATGTTTTGACTTTAATCTGAGTTTTTAAACAAATTCAACGTAGCTTTAATTAGCGTAAAAATGTACGAACATCACGTTAAAAATTGCAAATTTGTGGAAAAAAAAAAATCGTGAATTTTAAAATCGCGAATTTACAATAACAATTGAATTCGGGTAATTTTGTGAAAAATGTTCCCACGAATGAACACCTTAAATCTCAGAAAATACTTTTGTTTGTACATTTGTGAAGTCTACATGTATGACCTTAATCCGAGTTAATTCAACGTAGCTTTAATTAGCGTAAAATTCTACGAACGTGACGTAAAAAATCGCAAATGTACGTAAGGAAATGTGGAATCAACCTTTTTCTGGTAATCTGGTGAGAAATGTTGACACGTCTTTAATCTCAGAAAATATCTCAGTTTTTTTTTGTAGTGTAAATTTACGACCTTAATCCAGGATTTTACAAAATAAAAGAAATGAGCGTAAAAGCTCCCGGGCTCCGTGTCTGTTCACGCATCGTTTGCATTAACATTGAACCTAACTTGCCTTTATTAAAGAATAAATCATCATCGGTGTGTAAATCTCTCTGAGGGATTTTACCAGAATGTACCATGTGATGCATATCGAGAAAAAAACAAAATGGAAACCATATCAGCGCCGAATAAAAAAAAAACATCGTCCATCCCCGAAAAAAAACCTCGTCATCCGTTCCTAGAAATCTTCTCCGGGAGAAACTGTGCGTAGACAGATCTATTTTAATACACGACACGACATTTGAACAAAAAAAGGTTAGAACATTTTTATATTCTTTTATCAAGGAGCTAATAATAAAAAATAAAAAACAGAACATCGGATTTTTATTATTTCCGGTTCTGCATTTCTCGAGCTCTCAACGTTTGATTTGAGGAGACGACACGTTTAGAGGGAAATTAAAATGTGTGTAGACGTTTTCTTTGTGGTTAATAAAGGGGGCTGTCCAGTGGATAGTGTGTATAGGAACGTGTTTGTCTTAAATATGCCAATGTAGTTTGTTCTTCTTTATGATGCATTAAGTCGATTGATGGAAGTTGGTAAATGATTAAAGAGTAGTCTCACTTTTTTGTACCAAGTTCTTACAAAAAATGGATTCATTAATAAAGAAAATTCAAGAACAAAGACGGCTGATCTGTGTGTTTCTGTTTCTCACCACAAATAACCCGTGTTTTCATTATCGTGAAGTGCCGATAACAGTGATGATGACACTGAATGAACAGAATGTGACTTTTTTAAACCTAATATCTATTTTTTGGTGATTTATCTTTTACATGATATGTTGTAGGGCTGCTCAATTAATCCTATTTCAATCGCAATTACGATTTGGCTTGCAACGATTATGAAAACAACATAATCGAGATATATAACGATTATTTTTTTATTTTTAAATTACATTTTTTTTTTTTGTTTTTTCAGTTGAGTTATACTTAAAGTTCAGGGAAACAACTGTTAAAACACACTGTTCACATTTTTTTTCAATAAATGGATGTTTTCAAAGTAAATGGATAATCGTTTTTAATAATCGTGATATCAATTATTGACCCAAATAATCGAGATTATGATTTTTGCCATAATCGAGCAGCCCTAATTTGTTGTATTCCTCATATTTCCGACATACTATACTACATCATTTTTTTGGGATATACTTTAGTCTTACTTTATCTCCTAGTACGAAGTTGAGAAAGTTGAAAAAAAGTCATAGTATAGTCGAAAAAGTCAAAAAAAAGACATAGTATATAGTTCTGATGACCTGGCTCAAAAGGCCACCACAAAGAGGAGAACCATATCAACTGGTAATAAAAGATGTTTATTTAAGCAAACAATTTAAAATTAACCAAATTAATGAAGTGCAACAATGAGTAAAGCCTGAGGTGTGGACGTCAGTAGTGTGAATGCAGGGTGAGGGTTGCATGGACGTGTATGTGTGAGTGTGTTGAGGTGAGTAACAACAGCATACTCATCAGAACCGGGTGCCTGTAGGGAAAAGCAGAGGGAGACAGAGAGGTTAGCTGCAGAGCACCAGACCCAGGTGCCCTGAGGCACTGCAATCAAGGCTGGACACAGCACTGCCACACCTCTCCAGAGAACCCAGGGGCCTCAGGGGCAGCTCACAGCACAGCCACACCTCTCCAGGTGAACCCACAGGGGCCTCACAGCACAGCCACACCTCTCCAGTGAACCCACAGGGCATCACAGCACAGCCACACCTCTCCAGGTGAACCCACAGGGGCATCACAGCACAGCCACACCTCTCCAGGTGAACCCACAGGGGCATCACAGCACAGCCACACCTCTCCAGTGAACCCACAGGGGCATCACAGCACAGACACACCTCTCCAGATGAACCCACAGGGGCATCACAGCACAGCCACACCTCTCCAAGAACCCACAGGGGCATCACAGCACAGCCACACCCTCTCCAGGTGAACCCACAGGGGCATCACAGCACAGCCACACCTCTCCAGGTGAACCCACAGGGCATCACAGCACAGCCACACCTCTCCAGGTGAACCCACAGGGGCATCACAGCACAGCCACACCCTCTCCAGGTGAACCCACAGGGGCATCACAAACAGCCACACCTCTCCAGATGAACCCACAGGGCATCACATCACAGCCACACCTCTCCAGATGAACCCACAGGGGCATCACAGAACAGCCACACCTCTCAATGAACCCACAGGGGCATCACAGACAGCCACACCTCTCCAGATGAACCCAGGGGCATCACAGCACAGCCACACCTCTCCAGAGGAACAAACAGGGCATCACAGCACAGCCACACCTCTCAAGGTGAACCCACAGGGGCATCACAGCACAGCCACACCTTCCAGTGAACCCACAGGGGCATCACAGCACAGCCACACCCTCTCCAGAGGAACCCACAGGGGCATCACAGCACAGACACACCCTCCCAGATGAACCCACAGGGGCATCACAGCACAGCCACACCTCTCCAGGAACCCACAGGGCATCACAGCACAGACACACCCTCTCCAGATGAACCCCAGGGGCATCACAGCACAGCCACACCCTCTCCAGATGAACCCACAGGGGCATCACAGCACAGCACACCTCTCCAGGTGAACCCACAGGGGCATCACAGCACAGCCACACCTCTCCAGGTGAACCCACAGGGGCATCACATCACAGCCCACTCTCCAGATGAACCCACAGGGCATCACAGAACGCCACACCTCTCCAGATGAACCCACAGGGGCATCACAGAACAGCCACCTCTCAAGGTGAACCCACAGGGGCATCACAGCACAGCCACACCTCCCGATGAACCCACAGGGGCATCACAGCACAGCCACACCTCTCCAGAGGAAACCCACAGGGCAGCACAGCACAGCCACACCCTCTCCAGGTGAACCCACAGGGGCATCACAGCACAGCCACACCTCTCCAGGTGAACCCACAGGGCATCACAGCACAGCCACACCTCTCCAGAGAACCCCCAGGGGCCTCACAGCACAGCCACACCTCTCCAGATGAACCCACCGGGGCATCACAGCCACACCTCTCCAGGTGAACCCACAGGGGCCTCACAGCACACCTCTCCAGAGAACCCAGGGGCATCACAGCACAGCCACACCTCTCCAGATGAACCCACAGGGGCACACAGCCACACCTCTCCAGTGAACCCACAGGGGCCTCACAGCACACCTCTCCAGATGAAACCCACAGGGGCATCACAGCACAGCCACACCTCTCCAGGTGAACCCACAGGGGCATCACAGCACAGCCACACCTCTCCAGGTGAACCCACAGGGGCATCACAGCACAGCCACACCTCTCCAGATGAAACCCACAGGGGCATCACAGCCACACCCTCCAGATGAACCCACAGGGGCATCACAGCACAGCCACATCTAGGTGAACCACAGGGGCATCACAGCACAGCCACACCTCTCCGGTGAACCCACAGGGGCATCACAGCACAGCCACACCCTCTCCAGATGAACCCACAGGGGCATCACAGCACAGCCACACCTCTCCAGGTGAACCGACAGGGGCATCACAGCACAGCCACACCTCTCCAGATGAACCCACAGGGGCATCACAGCCACACCCTCTCCAGGTGAACCCACAGGGCATCACATCACAGCCACACCTCTCCAGATGAACCCACAGGGGCATCACAGAACGCCACACCTCTCAAGGTGAACCCACCAGGGGCATCACAGAACAGCCACACCTCCAGATGAACCCACAGGGGCATCACAGCACAGCCACACCTCTCCAGAGGAACCCACAGGGGCATCACAGCACAGCCACACCCTCTCCAGGTGAAACCCACAGGGGCATCACAGCACAGCCACACCTCTCCAGGTGAACCACAGGGGCATCACAGCACAGCCACACCTCTCCAGGTGAACCCACAGGGGCCTCACAGCACACCTCTCCAGAGGCCCACAGGGGCATCACAGCACAGCCACACCTCTCCGATGAACCCACAGGGGCATCACAGCCACACCTCTCCAGGTGAACCCACAGGGGCCTCACAGCACAGCCACACCTCTCCAGAGGAACCCACAGGGGCCTCACAGCACAGCCACACCTCTCCAGATGAACCCACAGGGGCATCACAGCACAGCCACACCTCTCCATGAACCCACAGGGGCCTCACACACCTCTCCAGAGGAACCCACAGGGGCATCACAGCACAGCCACACCTCTCCAGATGAACCCACAGGGCATCACAGCCACACCTCTCCAGGTGAACCCACAGGGGCCTCACAGCACACCTCTCCAGATGAACCCACAGGGGCATCACAGCACAGCCACACCTCTCCAGGTGAACCCACAGGGGCATCACAGCACAGCCACACCCTCTCCAGATGAACCCACAGGGGCATCACAGCACAGCCACACCTCTCCAGGTGAACCCACAGGGGCATCACAGCACAGCCACACCTCTCCAGATGAACCCACAGGGGCATCAAGCCACACCCTCTCCAGATGAAACCCACAGGGCATCACAGCACAGCCACACCTCTCCAGGTGAACCCACAGGGGCATCACAGCACAGCCACACCCTTCCAGATGAACCCAAAGGGGCATCACAGCACAGCCACACCTCTCCAGATGAACCCACAGGGCATCACAGCACAGCCACACCTCTCCAGTGAACCACAGGGGCATCACAGCACAGCCACACCCTCTCCAGATGAACCCACAGGGGCATCACAGCACAGCCACACCTCTCCAGGTGAACCCACAGGGGCATCACAGCACAGCCACACCTCTCCAGATGAACCCACAGGGGCATCACAGCCACACCCTCTCCAGATGAACCCACAGGGGCATCACAGCACAGCCACACCTCTCCAGGTGAACCCACAGGGGCATCACAGCACAGCCCACACCTCTCCAGATGAACCCACAGGGGCATCACAGCCACACCCTCTCCAGGTGAACCCACAGGGGCATCACAATATCATGTCAAAAAAAAGTCATAGGTTTCTCATTTCTCTAATTCCCCTCCTCGACCTCTCCTCTCCTCGGTTATAGCTCCTCCAGAGAGCCTCCTCTCTCTCTCCTGTTATAGCTCCTCCAGAGAGCCTCCTCCTCTCCTCTCTCCTCTGTTATAGCTCCTCCAGAGAGCCTCCTCTCCTCTCTCCTCGTTATAGCTCCTCCAGAGAGCCTCCTCTCTCCTCTCCTCTCTCCTCTGTTATAGCTCCTCCAGAGAGCCTCCTCTCTCTCCTCGGTATAGCTCCTCCAGAGAGCCTCCTCTCCTCGGTTATAGCTCCTCCAGAGAGCCTCCTCTCTCCTCTCTCCTCAGTTATAGCTCCTCCAGAGAGCCTCCTCTCTCCTCTCTCCTCGGTTATAGCTCCTCCAGAGAGCCTCCTCTCTCCTCTCCTCTCTCCTCGGTTATAGCTCCTCCAGAGAGCCTCCTCTCTCTCTCCTCGGTTATAGCTCCTCCAGAGAGCCTCCTCTCTCCTCTCTCCTCGGTTATAGCTCCTCCAGAGAGCCTCCTCTCTCTCTCTCTCTCCTCGGTTATATCTACTCAGAGAGCTCCTCTCCCTCGGTTATAGCACCTCCAGAGAGCCTCCTCTCCTCTCTCCTCGGTATAGCTCCTCCAGAGAGCCTCCTCTCCTCTCCTCTCTCCTCGGTTATAGCTCCTCCAGAGAGCCTCCTCTCCTCCCTCTCCTCTCTCCTCGGTTATAGCTCCTCCAGAGAGCCTCCTCTCCTCTCCTCTCTCCCTCTCCTCTCCTCTCCTTCTCCTCTCCTCTCCTCTCCTCTCTCCTCGGTTATAGCTCCTCCAGAGAGCCTCCTCTCCTATCCTCTCCTCGGTTATAGCTCCTCCAGAGAGCCTCCTCTCCTCTCTCCTCGGTTATAGCTCCTCCAGAGAGCCTCCTCTCTCCTCTCCTCGGTTATAGCTCCTCCAGAGAGCCTCCTCTCTCCTCTCTCCTCGGTTATAGCTCCTCCAGAGAGCCTCCTCCTCCTCGGTTATAGCTCCTCCAGAGAGCCTCCTCTCCTCTTCCTCTCCTCTCCTCTCTCCTCGGTTATAGCTCCTCCAGAGAGCCTCCTCTCCTCTCTCCTCGGTTATAGCTCCTCCAGAGAGCCTCCTCTCCTCTCCTCTCCTCTCCTCGGTTATAGCTCCTCCAGAGAGCCTCCTCTCCTCTCCTCTCCGTTATAGCTCCTCCAGAGAGCCTCCTCTCTCCTCGGTTATAGCTCCTCCAGAGAGCCTCCTCTCCTCTCCTCTCCTCTCCTCTCCTCTCTCCTCGGTTATAGCTCCTCCAGAGAGCCTCCTTTCCACTCCTCTCTCCACTCCTCTCTCCTCGGTTATAGCTCCAGAGCCTCCTCGATGCTCGATCCTCGAAGTGCATTTAGAGAAATGAGATGTCCTTCAACATGGCGCGCTGAAATCCATTTCCGGGGTCACTACCGGAGGACCGAGGAGTCGAGGAGTCGAGGAGGGGAAGTTAGAGAAATGAGAAACCTTCATAGTATAGTATGTCGAATAAGTGTAAAAAATGGCTAACGATCCAAATTGTTGGATGTTTTCGACATACTATAATATATCGTTTTCTCCCATATTTTAACCAAAAACAACAAACAACTTTTTATATTTCTTTAATTCTTTTTAATGAAAATTACCTTCTTTTCACTATTTTCCATGACATCATTGCTTTGACTCATTTCAAATTGCTCATTTTCTACATTCCTTTAGTCATATAGTAATGAGAGAAACAACAACAACAACAACAACACACAATAATCAACACATTGCAGGTAACAGTGTAAAAAACAAAGCATGATACAGACAGAAGTGTGTTAGTGTTTCAGTGATTATAAAAAACTCTTTAACAATATTTGTAATAAAACGTGTGTCAGATGTCGTCGTATCCCGTTCACTCCAAGGACATTTCAGGAAGGGATGAAAATAGAGATATCTGAGCCTAACTGTGTGCAAACATTACCGAAAACTACCAAAATAATGTGACGGTGTATCCTCTGGGGAGCAGGAGTTTACGGCAGCTTTTAGACGTTGGTATTTTAGGAAAGATACGGAAAAAATCTGAGTTTTTTAGGACGACATCCTCCGGGAAATGATGAATAATTACAGGGACATTTATTTTGAAATTCTCCCACGTTGTTCTTATTATATTTTAAGAACTGGAGATATTGTTCGACTCTTAGATCTGGCTTTTCTTTCCAGAGGGAACGTCAGAGCCGTATTTATTTTGAAAATCATGCACAGTATACGAACAATAAGTGAAAAAAATATAAAAACTAGAAAAAAGTCAGCCGTTCTTCGTGGATCTCAGATTTAGGATCGTAAGAAGAAACATACCTCCATCTAATTTTGAGATCTTTATTTGAAAATCTTGGAGTGTCCATAAAAAGTTGTTATTATTTATTATAAGATCGTTAAAAAGCAGTGTTTGTTCTTGGTAGAGGTTGTGTGGTCAGCGTCAGGGGGTGATCTGGGCGGGGGGGCAGCGCGACCCGAACACAGAGGGGAAGTGCTGGATCAGGATCTCTGTGAACATGTTGATGGGTGTCAGAGAGGAGAGAGAGAGGGAGCCGTGAGGAGGGCGGAGGAGATTCACCCCGAACACACACGAGAGGTTAGAGGGACTCATCCTGTTCTCCACGCTCTGCTGGGACACCTGAGAGAGAGAGAGAGAGACATCAGAGAGAGAGAGAGACACATCAGAGAGAGAGAGACACATCAGAGAGAGAGAGAGACACACACAGAGAGAGAGGTTAGAGGGACTCATCCTGTTCTCCACGCTCTGCTGGGACACCTGAGAGAGAGAGAGGACATCAGAGAGAGAGAGAGACACATCAGAGAGAGAGAGACAAATCAGAGAGAGAGAGACAAATCAGAGAGAGAGAGACATCAGAGAGAGAGAGAGACACATCAGATAGAGAGAGACACATCAGAGAGAGAGAGAGACACACACAGAGAGAGAGAGGTTAGAGGGACTCATCCTGTTCTCCACGCTCTGCTGGGACACCTGAGAGAGAGAGAGAGACATCAGAGAGAGAGAGAGACACATCAGAGAGAGAGAGACACATCAGAGAGAGAGAGACACATCAGAGAGAGAGAGACATCAGAGAGAGAGACACACACAGAGAGAGAGAGAGGTTAGAGGGACTCATCCTGTTCTCCACGCTCTGCTGGGACACCTGAGAGAGAGAGAGAGAGAGAGAGAGAGAGAGAGAGAGACAAACACACACACATCAGAGAGAGGAGAGAGAGAGAGAGAGAGAGAGAGAGAGAGAGAGAGAGAGAGAGAGAGAGAGAGACACACACACACAGAGAGAGAGAGAGGTTAGAGGGATCATCCTGTTCTCCACGCTCTGCTGGGACACCTGAGAGAGAGAGAGAGAGAGAGAGAGAGACAAACACACACACATCAGAGAGAGAGAGAGGAGAGAAGAGAGAGAGAGAGAGGAAACACACACACATCAAGAGAGAGAGAGAGAGAGAGAGAGAGAGAGAGAGAGAGAGAGAGAGAGAGAGAGAGAGAGAGAGAGAGAGAGAGAGAGAGAGGTCATCCTGAGGTCTGTACTACGAAGCCGGGTTTTCGCTTAGCGAGCCACATTTGAGTAATGTGGTCATGACGCAGCAAATGTGGATCATCTCCGTTGTTCCCCGTTTTTAGAGATGTGGGTAGGGAGGAGAAGAGAGAGGGGTTTGTTTCCTCCTGACGCACCGGGGACACACCGGGGACACACCGGGGACACACCGGGGACACACCGGGGACACATGGTGATGTAGAAAGGACATCAGAAAGTGACTTTTGTATGATAGGAGACCTTTAATGCACATGAGGAGGGGGATATATTTAATAAAAACTAGGACTTATGACTTTTTTTAACAGTATTTCATATTTATGACTTTTTGGAACCTTTTTACACACTTTACTTTGACTTTTTTCATATATTTAAATACAAGGTAGGGAAAGACTTGCAAAGGTTAGGATATACAGAATACTACTCATAGAAACATCCGTGAAATGATCGGACTGCAATCCTGAAGGAATGATGAGTTTGTTAAAGACTGAAGAGGTCAATATATTCTGAACTCACCGCGTGCAGGAAGCTCAGCAGGTATTTAGCTACGATGAAGTTGTGTTCAGGAAGATCTTCCATCAGCTGTCGACACCTGGAGACACGAAGACTGCTCTCTACATCTGAGACAACAACAACAACACACAACATGAGAACAACAACAACAACAACATGAGAACATAAGGACATCAAATTAATAAAATAAAGAGAAAGAGACTGTGTGTCTGTGTGTGTGTCTCTGTGTGTGTGTGTGTGTGTGGTGTGTCTGTGTGTGTGTCTCTGTGTGTTGTGTGTGTGTGGTGTTGTGTGTGTGGTGTGTGTGTGTGTGTGTGTGTGTGTGTGTGTGCTCTCACTGAGGAAGTCCTGGATGTGTATGTGTGTGTGTGTGTGTGTGTGTGTGTGTGTGTGTGTGTGTGTGTGTGTGTGTGCTCACTGAGGAAGTCCTGGATGTGTATGTGTTGTGTATGTGCTCACTGAGGAAGTCCTGGATGTGTGTGTGTGTGTGTGTGTGTGTGTGTGCTCACAGAGGAAGTCCTGGATGTGTGTGTGTGTGTGTGTGTGTGTGTGTGTGTTGTGTGCTCACTGAGGAAGTCCTGGATGTGTGTGTGTGTGTGTGTGTGTGTGTGTGTGTGTGTGGTGTGTGTGTGTGTGTGTGTGTGTGTGCGTGCTCACTGAGGAAGTCCTGGATGTGTGTGTAGACGTTGAAGGTGAGCAGAGGTTCTGGAAGTTCTCTGAGGAACGTCTTCAGGATCACCGCGGCAACGTGGACGTCGTTAAACTCGTTAAAATCTACCGGCTTACCTGAGGGGGTAAAATAATACAATTAAAACTTTATTAAACTCTTCTGATTGGACGACGGAACATCAGTGATTTTAAGAGGCTCCACCCACCGAGGTTATAAAGCTTCTGAACGTCTTTGATGATCTGAACTCTGGCCGAGCGTCTGAAGATCCCCTCTGTGTTCAGACCTGACACACACACACACACCACACACACACCACACACAGACAGACAGACAGACAGACAGACAGACAGACAGACAGACAGACAGACAGACAGACAGACAGACAGACAGACAGACAGACAGACAGGACAGACAGACAGACAGACAGACAGACAGACAGACAGACAGACAGACAGACAGACAGACAGACAGACAGACAGACAGACAGACAGACAGACAGACAGACAGACAGACAGACAGACAGACAGACAGACAGACAGACAGACAGACAGACAGACAGACAGACAGACAGACAGACAGACAGACAGACAGACAGACAGACAGACAGACAGACAGACAGACAGACAGACAGACAGACAGACAGACAGACAGACAGACAGACAGACAGACAGACAGACAGACAGACAGACAGACAGACAGACAGACAGACAGACAGACAGACAGACAGACAGACAGACAGACAGACAGACAGACAGACAGACAGACAGACAGACAGACAGACAGACAGACAGACAGACAGACAGACAGACAGACAGACAGACAGACAGACAGACAGACAGACAGACAGACAGACAGACAGACAGACAGACAGACAGACAGACAGACAGACAGACAGACAGACAGACAGACAGACAGACAGACAGACAGACAGACAGACAGACAGACAGACAGACAGACAGACAGACAGACAGACAGACAGACAGACAGACAGACAGACAGACAACAGACAGACAGACAGACAGACAGACAGACAGACAGACAGACAGACAGACAGACAGACAGACAGACAGACAGACAGACAGACAGACAGACAGACAGACAGACAGACAGACAGACAGACAGACAGACAGACAGACAGACAGACAGACAGACAGACACGACAGACAGACAGACACAGACAGACAGACAGACAGACAGACAGACAGACAGACAGACAGACAGACAGACAGACAGACAGGACAGACAGACAGACAGACAGACAGACAGACAGACAGACAGACAGACAGACAGACAGACAGACAGACAGACAGGACAGACAGACAGACAGACAGACAGACAGACAGACAGACAGACAGACAGACAGACAGACAGACAGACAGACAGACAGACATAGAACGTCAACGTGTTGTTTTATCCTAAGAACATTTTTAAATAATACTTTCCAACTATTTTCTCCCTTTTTTCTCCTTGTATTTTATTTAATGTATTTCTTTGTTTTTAAATATTGTTTTCTACACTAATCAGCTGTTTCTGGTATTTTTGGATAGTTTTTCTTTCTCTTTCTTATTAAGAATGTTCCTCCTTTTCCCGAGGCTTCTTCACTTCTCCGTAGACCTTTCTAACTTTATTCTTATTTAACAAAATATATGAAAATAAAGTAGTATTAGTATTGTTGTTGTTGTTATTATTATTTATTAATAAGAGAAGACCCACCTTTGTCCTTCAGGTAAGTGACGCTCTGAGACATCACCAGAGGAATTATGGCCTCCATGTTTTTCTCTCTGAGGCTGAAACACAAACAAATAATAATATCATTTATTAGACTGTTTACATGTGTGTTTGTTTGTTTGTGTAAACAGACTCACTACTGCAGACTGACTCCAAACTGCTGAGTCGGGAGGGGGGGTCGGGGTGGGGGGGTTTTCACCGAGGGGGCGGGGCCTCCTTTCTGAGCCAATCGCAGCTTCTCATCGTGTCTGAGAAACAAAAATACAACATAAACATTTCATTTAAATTCATCATTAAAAAAATAAATACACAAATAATATTGAAATCAAAAATCAGGCAACATTTATAGAAATGAATATGGCCAATTAAACGAGTAGATATGATAGAATACATCTTAAATAAAGTGATATGAAAGTACCTGAGCACGTCAGCAGGGATGATGAGCTGCTCGTAGTTCAGGTGTTCTCTCAGTTCAGGCAGGTAGTTCACGTAAATCAGCTTCTTACCAAACTTGTGACTGAAGAATAAAGAAGAAACATGAAGATAAAATAAATATAAAGTACTAGTATATGGCTTAGTTGAATACTGGACTCTGATTGGTCAATAGGGACATTGCAGAGGTCAATAAACAGAAGTACAGACCTTTTTTAATGACAAATCTTTATTGTCATTTCCCTTTTCCAAGAAGCTTAACAGAAAATAATGAGATCTGAATGAATAATGCCATAAATGATGTTTCCTATTCCTCCAGCTGCCAAACTGAAGTTTAATCCATTTCTCACTTATTCTAAGAGTCACTTAACCCACTAAAAGGACTTATTCTCAAATAATCGGGATATTACGTTGTTATAACAATAACTCATCTCTCAGATTAATGTGGTCGGGTTTTTTTTTCTTCTTTGCGAAACGCCGCTGTGTCAAATGTCCTGTTTGGGTTTCCGTTTATTTTCTAAGTGGAAGAAATACGATCATTTTCAAACCAATAAAATCCTTCACATTAAAGGTCACCTCTCGTGCCGTTTGTAGGCCATAGCAGAGGTCTCAGATATATACAAACATATACAAAACATGTCTATGAACAGATCACCCATTCTAGCCACGCCTCATATCCCTCTGTTTCACTTCCTGTTTCTAAAGTGCTGATTTGGGGTATAAAGCTTTAAAGAGGAGGGGTCTGAGCTCATGCGGGACCCGGCAGCTACTGTCTAAACTAAATGCTGCCGTGATGAAACGCCATATCATGGATTATCAAGGATTCTCTCTGAAACAGTATGGAGCTCAAAGGCTTTCTCTCTTGCCGGTTATACCACAAGGTGAGTTCCTTTTTATTTCCTGCTTCTTCACACACATGCTCTCCAGTACAGGTTAGCTCTGAGTGTTAGCGATGCTAATGTAAACACCGACCATATTACGTCCAAAACAGTCGGGCATTGTTTCTGATAGCAACGTTTCTGATAGGGCCGTGGGTCCACATTTCAGATATTACGTCATATCGGACGCAAATCTGGATCAGCTCCGTTGATCCCCCGTTTTTAGAGATTTGGGTACGGAGGAAAGAGAGAGGGTTTGATTTCTGACGCTGCGTGAGTTCCCGACACACCGGGGACACACCGGGGACACACCGGGGACACCGGGGACACATCGGGACACACCGGGGACACACCGGGGACACACCGGGGACACATCGGGGACACCGGGGACACAGTTTATGTATGAAAGACGTAAAATAAGTGCATTTTGCATGATAGGTCCCCTTTGATATCGGGAGTCGAGTCGTTCAGTATCTGGACGTGTGATAGACTCGGAGAGCACGGCGTGTTCTCTGAGTCTATCACACGTCCAGATACTGAACGTGTGATAGACTCGGAGAGCACGGCGTGTTCTCTGAGTCTATCACACGTCCAGATACTGAACGTGTGATAGACTCGGAGAGCACGGCGTGTTCTCTGAGTCTATCACACGTTCAGTATCTGGACGTGTGATAGACTCGGAGAGCACGGCTCGTTCTCACCTGATCAGAGGTTTGAAAATGTTCCAGACGATCCGGATGAAGTTCGTTGGATGAACGACGAACAGAGTCTCATGTTCTTCTTGTATCTGTCAACAAACAACAACAAACAACAATTACAGAAGATGCAGACGGTGTCAACAAACATGTCTCTTTCTGCAAAAGACAATAAAATGATAACTTCAATTATCTAAATATACAAAAATAAAGTAGTGCAAATACAAGTATAATTTATAAAATACAAATAATGTATAGAGTGAAAAAAAAGGAACTAATGACATAAAATAATTTAGAAAAGTATGAATTCACTTCCACATTATTGTTATATAAATATGTAAAAATGTATGTTTTTAAAATGAATGTTGAAAAGCGTAAAAATACATTTATCTATATTTATATTAATAAAAAATAGATACATTTGTTTAAGTAAATAAAATATGTAAAGAGTATTTAAATAATAAATAAAAAAGTGTTTTGTACGGTGAAAGGTTTTAAATCCATGACTGCCTGGAACGATCCATGTGTAATATACTTCATCATATTAGTTCATACCTTGATGAAAACACTGAACCCTCCCCAGTAAAACCAGTTCAAACGTACTTCCTGTCGAACTCTGCGTACGCCTCTCTGAGCCACTTGAGCGACGGCTTGTTTCCGCTCCTCAGGCCGTGGTGGAAGTACACGAGGATGTAGTCCATCTCCACGTACTGATCCAGAGTGAACTTCAGATACCTGCACACACACACACACACACACACACAGACACAGACACAGACACAGACACAGACACAGACACAGACACAGACACAGACACAGACACAGACACAGACACAGACACAGACACAGACACAGACACAGACACACACACAACACACACACACACACACCACACACACAGACACAGACACAGACACAGACACAGACACAGACACAGACACAGACACAGACACAGACACAGACACAGACACACACACAGACACACACACACACACACACACACACACACACCACACCACACACACACACACACACACACACACACACACCACACACACACACACACACACACACACACACACACACACACACACACACACACCACACACACAGACACACCTGTTAACACCTGCACAGAGTGTGTCATCATCATTAATGATAATAACGTCGTACTCCAGCAGGCGGCGGTGGTTCAGCTGGTGAGACGGAGGCAGACAGCAGCTGCTGAACACGATCAACTTCCTGCCGAACTTATCGTCACCTGGAGGGAGAACACACGTAAACAAACATTTAAAAGAGATGCAGGAGGTCTTTATAAAATAATAGATTTCATTTATAACGCACTTCATATTTGAGTTCAAATCCCGAAGTGCTACAAGCAGTGAGCATGACAATATAAAAACAGCACACAACACGGTAGAATGAATACAAAGCAGTAAAAACAAACAATAACAAATAAATAAAAGGTCTGGGAGAGGCTCTATTGAACAGATGGAGCTCCACAGACAGCCTCCATGGTCTCTGGAGCTCTCATGTGGTCGGGGAGAGGCTCTATTGAACAGATGGAGCTCCACAGACAGCCTCCACGGTCTGTGGTGCTCTCATGTGGTCGGGGAGAGCCTTCCACAGACTGGGAGCAGCCGAGCAGAAGGCCCGGTCTCCCACAGTGCGGAGGTGGTCCTGGGGGGTTTGAGGAGGTTGGTCCTGGGGGTTTGAGGAGGTTGGTCGTTGGTCCGGGGGTTTGAGGAGGTTGGTCCGGGGGTTGAGGAGGTTGGTCCTGTGGGGTTGAGGAGGTTGGTCCTGGGGGGTCTGAGGAGGTTGTCCTGGGGGGTTTGAGGGGTTGGTCCTGTGGGGTTGAGGAGGTTGGTCCTGGGGGGTCTGAGGAGGTTGGTCCTGGGGGGTTTGAGGAGGTTGGTCCCGGGGGGTTTGAGGAGGTTGGTCCTGGGGGGTCTGAGGAGGTTGGTCCTGGGGGGTTTGAGGAGGTTGGTCCCGGGGGGTCTGAGGAGGTTGGTCCTGGGGGGTCTGAGGAGCTTGGTCCTGGGGGGTTTGAGGAGGT
>JAAKFY010000003.1:25656500-25684000 GCA_011823955.1 Dissostichus mawsoni
AAGAGGGGACACATGTTGATGTAGAGGAGACATGAAGAAGAGGGGACACATGTTGATGTAGAAGAGACATGAAGAAGAGGTGACACATGTTGATGTAGAGGAGACATGAAGAAGAGGGGACACATGTTGATGTAGAGGAGACATGAAGAATAGGGGACACATGTTGATGTAGAAGAAACATGAAGAAGAGGGGACACATGTTGATGAAGAAGAGACATGAAGAAGAGGGGACACATGTTGATGTAGAAGAGACATGAAGAAGAGGGGACACATGTTGATGTAGAGGAGACATGAAGAAGAGGGGACACATGTTGATGTAGAAGAAACATGAAGAAGAGGGGACACATGTTGATGAAGAAGAGACATGAAGAAGAGGGGACACATGTTGATGTAGAAGAGACATGAGAAGAGGGGACACATGTTGATGAAGAAGAGACATGAAGAAGAGGGGACACATGTTGATGTAGAAGAGACATGGAGAAGAGGGGACACATGTTGATATAGAAGAGGAGACACATGTTGATGTAGAGGAGACATGGAGAAGAGGGGACACATGTTGATGTAGAAGAGACATGAGGAAGAGGGGACACATGCTGATGTAGAAGAGACATGAAGAAGAGGGGACACATGTTGATATAGAAGAGACATGAAGAAGAGGAGACACATGTTGATGTAGAGGAGACATGGAGAAGAGGGGACACATGTTGATGTAGAAGAGACATGAGGAAGAGGGGACACATGCTGATGTAGAAGAGACATGAAGAGGAGGGGACACATGTTGATGTAGAAGAGACATGAAGAAGAGGGGACACATGTTGATGTAGAAGAGACATGAAGAAGAGGGGACACATGTTGATGTAGAAGAAACATGAAGAAGAGGGGACACATGTTGATGAAGAAGAGACATGAAGAAGAGGGGACACATGTTGATGTAGAAGAGACATGAAGAAGAGGGGACACATGTTGATGAAGAAGAGACATGAAGAAGAGGGGACACATGTTGATGAAGAAGAGACATGAAGAAGAGGGGACACATGTTGATGTAGAAGAGACATGAAGAAGAGGGGACACATGTTGATGTAGAAGAGACATGAAGAAGAGGGGACACATGTTGATGTAGAAGAGACATGAAGAAGAGGGGACACATGTTGATGTAGAAGAGACATGAAGAAGAGGGGACACATGTTGATGTAGAAGAGACATGAAGAAGAGGGGAACATGTTGATGGAGAAGAGACATGAAGAAGAGGGGACACATGTTGATGTAGAAGAGACATGAAGAAGAGGGGACACATGTTGATGTAGAAGAGACATGAAGAAGAGGGGACACATGTTGATGTAGAAGAGACATGAAGAAGAGGGGACACATGTTGATGTAGAAGAGACATGAAGAAGAGGGGACACATGTTGATGTAGAAGAGACATGAAGAAGAGGGGACACATGTTGATGAAGAAGAGACATGAAGAAGAGGGGACACATGTTGATGGAGAAGAGACATGAAGAAGAGGGGACACATGTTGATGTAGAAGAGACATGAAGAAGAGGGGACACATGTTGATGTAGAAGAGACATGGAGAAGAGGGGACACATGTTGATGTAGAAGAGACATGAAGAAGAGGGGACAAATGTTGATGTAGAAGAGAAATGAAGAAGAGGGGACACATGTTGATGTAGAAGAGACATGTGTCCCCTCTGTGTGAAGAGAGAGTCTCTTTACACAGAGGGGACACATGTTCATGTAGAAGATACATGAAGAAGAGGGGACACATGTTGATGTAGAAGAGACGTGAAGAAGAGGATTTTGCAGAACAGGTCCCTTTAAGACCTGGAAGTTAACTGTTCCCAAAAAGTGAAGCAACAAAGAAGTTTCACACAAAGCTTGAAGCTGCAGAGAATAGAGTTAAAGGGTTCATTATTGTTCAGTAAAATAGCTTTTTATTGAGTCTTAAGTGTGTCTGCTCTTGTTGTTGTTGACATGTCTCTTATGGAAGTTACATTTGAATGCATTGTATTTTACTCTAAATAACTACAACATAATAAATGTTCTGCTCTCACTATTTCTGCCAGCTGCTCCAGATCTGATGCTGAATTCATTTCCTCTGAAGTCGGATTAAAAAACACACAAAGTCATTCTTTAGCTTCACAAACAGAAAAGAAAACTACACTTGGGAACGGCAATATATACAGAAATAATTAGTAAGTAAAAGTACACTAAGATTATATTAAAACAACAAGGATATTCTATATTAAAACAGCCATTAAAAAAGGAAATATAAAAGGAAAAGTCAGAGTTATTTGTAAGGTATTATTTTAATGAATAAAGTGTCAGAAAATGGAAATGCTTTACCTTCAATGACCTCAAACTTATAATTAAATGCAGTACTTAATGTATACTTTAATAGTAAATGTACTTGTGTTGGTACTTGGTGCTATGTTATGCTTTAGTAGATTTCTTAATCTGATTGAAGAACATGTATTACTAATAGTTTGAGTAGCAGGAAGATAATGTTTGTACTACATTAGAGAACTTTTCCATCACTGCTGCTTCACGTTATGATATCTATAACTAATTAGTGACTTATTAAAATGCTAACACCAGGAAAGCTCACCTACAGGTAACAGGAAGCTAAAAACAATTAGCATCTTAGCACCTGCTAATTCATTAAAGTGAGATTTATCAGCGACACACGGGGAAACACGGGTTAATGTTATATTCTTCAGGGAGATGCTTTACAAGCTGTTAGATAAGGGTTTAAGGAGATTAAAGGCGGTATAAAGTCGTAAAACACTCACCTGTAGCGGGAGATATGAAGCTAATGTGAATCCAATCCGACAGGTAGAGAAAGTTGATCCAACTTCCTCAAACATCCGCCAGCTGGGATGCGCATGCGCAGTGCAGGAGCTCAAAATTACCCAATCCCTTCTTTTTTTGGATGACAAAAAATGAAATAAGTATATAAAAAATAATGATATCGACATTGCACTACATTATACAATAGCAATGTATATTTTGTAATGTTTACATTCAATTAAATACATAGTTTAATGATGTAAATGTTGAAAGTGGGATCTTTAGTTAAGTGTTTATTGCCGAGTAGTATAAGTAAGATACAAATAAAGCTTCAAATGTATTTATTCAGCAGTTTATTTACCTCTAAACGTACAGGTAGTAAAAGTGATAACAAATGAAAACCTAAAAAGGACTTACAAATAATAATAACAACAACAAATGAAAAAATCACACAAAATAAAGAAAAATCTGAAACAACGAGATTATATAAATATGCAATACAATTCAAATATAGTGCTTTGACAAAAGGAAGAACACATGTATTATTAATTAGTTCTGACATATATTGTGTTCTTTCTACATTATTATCTGTTTGTACATTTAGAAAAAAAATGTATTTAAAAGTGATTTATAGACTTTAAAACACTTGATTTAAAGATCACCAAAAATGTTGTGAAATCCTGACATCTGCTGGATTCGGTTCAATATCAGTGTGTAGCGTCTCTACTTTAAAGAGTCCCCTCCTGCTGATGTTCAGGTGTATATCAGTGTGTAGCGTCTCTACTTTAAAGAGTCCCCTCCTGCTGATGTTCAGGTGTATATCAGTATGTAGCGTCTCTACTTTAAAGAGTCCTCTCCTGCTGATGTTCAGGTGTATATCAGTATGTAGCGTCTCTACTTTAAAGAGTCCTCTCCTGCTGATGTTCAGGTGTATATCAGTATGTAGCGTCTCTACTTTAAAGAGTCCTCTCCTGCTGATGTTCAGGTGTATATCAGTATGTAGCGTCTCTACTTTAAAGAGTCCTCTCCTGCTGATGTTCAGGTGTATATCAGTATGTAGCGTCTCTACTTTAAAGAGTCCTCTCCTGCTGATGTTCAGGTGTATATCAGTATGTAGCGTCTCTACTTTAAAGAGTCCTCTCCTGCTGATGTTCAGGTGTATATCAGTATGTAGCGTCTCTACTTTAAAGAGTCCTCTCCTGCTGATGTTCAGGTGTATATCAGTATGTAGTGTCTCTACTTTAAAGAGTCCTCTCCTGCTGATGTTCAGGTGTATATCAGTATGTAGCGTCTCTACTTTAAAGAGTCCTCTCCTGCTGATGTTCAGGTGTATATCAGTATGTAGCGTCTCTACTTTAAAGAGTCCTCTCCTGCTGATGTTCAGGTGTATATCAGTATGTAGTGTCTCTACTTTAAAGAGTCCTCTCCTGCTGATGTTCAGGTGTATATCAGTATGTAGTGTCTCTACTTTAAAGAGTCCTCTCCTGCTGATGTTCAGGTGTATATCAGTATGTAGTGTCTCTACTTTAAAGAGTCCTCTCCTGCTGATGTTCAGGTGTATATCAGTATAGTGTCTCTACTTTAAAGAGTCCTCTCTTGCTGATGTTCAGGTGTATATCAGTATGTAGCGTCTCTACTTTAAAGAGTCCTCTCCTGCTGATGTTCAGGTGTATATCAGTATGTAGCGTCTCTACTTTAAAGAGTCCTCTCCTGCTGATGTTCAGGTGTATATCAGTATGTAGTGTCTCTACTTTAAAGAGTCCTCTCCTGCTGATGTTCAGGTGTATATCAGTATGTAGTGTCTCTACTTTAAAGAGTCCTCTCCTGCTGATGTTCAGGTGTATATCAGTATAGTGTCTCTACTTTAAAGAGTCCTCTCCTGCTGATGTTCAGGTGTATATCAGTATGTAGTGTCTGTACTTTAAAGAGTCCTCTCCTGCTGATGTTCAGGTGTATATCAGTATGTAGTGTCTCTACTTTAAAGAGTCCTCTCCTGCTGATGTTCAGGTGTATATCAGTGTGTAGTGTCTCTACTTTAAAGAGTCCTCTCCTGCTGATGTTCAGGTGTATATCAGTATAGTGTCTCTACTTTAAAGAGTCCTCTCCTGCTGATGTTCAGGTGTATATCAGTATGTAGTGTCTGTACTTTAAAGAGTCCTCTCCTGCTGATGTTCAGGTGTATATCAGTATGTAGTGTCTCTACTTTAAAGAGTCCTCTCCTGCTGATGTTCAGGTGTATATCAGTATGTAGTGTCTCTACTTTAAAGAGTCCTCTCCTGCTGATGTTCAGGTGTATATCAGTATGTAGTGTCTCTACTTTAAAGAGTCCTCTCCTGCTGATGTTCAGGTGTATATCAGTGTGTAGTGTCTCTACTTTAAAGAGTCCTCCTGCTGATGTTCAGGTGTATATCAGTATAGTGTCTCTACTTTAAAGAGTCCTCTCCTGCTGATGTTCAGGTGTATATCAGTATGTAGTGTCTGTACTTTAAAGAGTCCTCTCCTGCTGATGTTCAGGTGTATATCAGTATGTAGTGTCTCTACTTTAAAGAGTCCTCTCTGCTGATGTTCAGGTGTATATCAGTATGTAGTGTCTCTACTTTAAAGAGTCCTCTCCTGCTGATGTTCAGGTGTATATCAGTATGTAGTGTCTGTACTTTAAAGAGTCCTCTCCTGCTGATGTTCAGGTGTATATCAGTATGTAGTGTCTCTACTTTAAAGAGTCCTCTCCTGATGATGTTCAGGTGTATATCAGTATGTAGTGTCTCTACTTTAAAGAGTCCTCCTGCTGATGTTCAGGTGTATATCAGTATGTAGTGTCTCTACTTTAAAGAGTCCTCTCCTGCTGATGTTCAGGTGTATATCAGTATAGTGTCTCTACTTTAAAGAGTCCTCTCCTGCTGATGTTCAGGTGTATATCAGTATGTAGTGTCTGTACTTTAAAGAGTCCTCTCCTGCTGATGTTCAGGTGTATATCAGTATGTAGTGTCTCTACTTTAAAGAGTCCTCTCCTGCTGATGTTCAGGTGTATATCAGTATAGTGTCTCTACTTTAAAGAGTCCTCTCCTGCTGATGTTCAGGTGTATATCAGTATAGTGTCTCTACTTTAAAGAGTCCTCTCCTGCTGATGTTCAGGTGTATATCAGTATGTAGGTCTGTACTTTAAAGAGTCCTCTCCTGCTGATGTTCAGGTGTATATCAGTATGTAGTGTCTCTACTTTAAAGAGTCCTCTCCTGCTGATGTTCAGGTGTATATCAGTATGTAGTGTCTCTACTTTAAAGAGTCCTCTCCTGCTGATGTTCAGGTGTATATCAGTATGTAGTGTCTCTACTTTAAAGAGTCCTCTCCTGCTGATGTTCAGGTGTATATCAGTATGTAGTGTCTCTACTTTAAAGAGTCCTCTCCTGCTGATGTTCAGGTGTATATCAGTATAGTGTCTCTACTTTAAAGAGTCCTCTCCTGCTGATGTTCAGGTGTATATCAGTATGTAGTGTCTGTACTTTAAAGAGTCCTCTCCTGCTGATGTTCAGGTGTATATCAGTATGTAGTGTCTCTACTTTAAAGAGTCCTCTCCTGCTGATGTTCAGGTGTATATCAGTATGTAGTGTCTCTACTTTAAAGAGTCCTCTCCTGCTGATGTTCAGGTGTATATCAGTATGTAGTGTCTCTACTTTAAAGAGTCCTCTCCTGCTGATGTTCAGGTGTATATCAGTATGTAGTGTCTCTACTTTAAAGAGTCCTCTCCTGCTGATGTTCAGGTGTATATCAGTATGTAGTGTCTCTACTTTAAAGAGTCCTCTCCTGCTGATGTTCAGGTGTATATCAGTATGTAGTGTCTCTACTTTAAAGAGTCCTCTCCTGCTGATGTTCAGGTGTATATCAGTATGTAGTGTCTCTACTTTAAAGAGTCCTCTCCTGCTGATGTTCAGGTGTATATCAGTATGTAGTGTCTGTACTTTAAAGAGTCCTCTCCTGCTGATGTTCAGGTGTATATCAGTATAGTGTCTCTTTAAAGAGTCCTCTCCTGCTGATGTTCAGGTGTATATCAGTATGTAGTGTCTCTACTTTAAAGAGTCCTCTCCTGCTGATGTTCAGGTGTATATCAGTATGTAGTGTCTGTACTTTAAAGAGTCCTCTCCTGCTGATGTTCAGGTGTATATCAGTATGTAGTGTCTCTACTTTAAAGAGTCCTCTCCTGCTGATGTTCAGGTGTATATCAGTATGTAGTGTCTCTACTTTAAAGAGTCCTCTCCTGCTGATGTTCAGGTGTATATCAGTATGTAGTGTCTCTACTTTAAAGAGTCCTCTCCTGCTGATGTTCAGGTGTATATCAGTATGTAGTGTCTCTACTTTAAAGAGTCCTCTCCTGCTGATGTTCAGGTGTATATCAGTATGTAGTGTCTCTACTTTAAAGAGTCCTCTCCTGCTGATGTTCAGGTGTATATCAGTATAGTGTCTCTACTTTAAAGAGTCCTCTCCTGCTGATGTTCAGGTGTATATCAGTATGTAGTGTCTCTACTTTAAAGAGTCCTCTCCTGCTGATGTTCAGGTGTATATCAGTATGTAGTGTCTCTACTTTAAAGAGTCCTCTCCTGCTGATGTTCAGGTGTATATCAGTATGTAGTGTCTCTACTTTAAAGAGTCCTCTCCTGCTGATGTTCAGGTGTATATCAGTATGTAGTGTCTCTACTTTAAAGAGTCCTCTCCTGCTGATGTTCAGGTGTATATCAGTATGTAGTGTCTCTACTTTAAAGAGTCCTCTCCTGCTGATGTTCAGGTGTATATCAGTATGTAGTGTCTCTACTTTAAAGAGTCCTCTCCTGCTGATGTTCAGGTGTATATCAGTATGTAGTGTCTCTACTTTAAAGAGTCCTCTCCTGCTGATGTTCAGGTGTATATCAGTATGTAGTGTCTCTACTTTAAAGAGTCCTCTCCTGCTGATGTTCAGGTGTATATCAGTATGTAGTGTCTGTACTTTAAAGAGTCCTCTCCTGCTGATGTTCAGGTGTATATCAGTATAGTGTCTCTACTTTAAAGAGTCCTCTCCTGCTGATGTTCAGGTGTATATCAGTATGTAGTGTCTCTACTTTAAAGAGTCCTCTCCTGCTGATGTTCAGGTGTATATCAGTATGTAGTGTCTCTACTTTAAAGAGTCCTCTCCTGCTGATGTTCAGGTGTATATCAGTATGTAGTGTCTCTACTTTAAAGAGTCCTCTCCTGCTGATGTTCAGGTGTATATCAGTATGTAGTGTCTCTACTTTAAAGAGTCCTCTCCTGCTGATGTTCAGGTGTATATCAGTATGTAGTGTCTCTACTTTAAAGAGTCCTCTCCTGCTGATGTTCAGGTGTATATCAGTATGTAGTGTCTCTACTTTAAAGAGTCCTCTCCTGCTGATGTTCAGGTGTATATCAGTATGTAGTGTCTCTACTTTAAAGAGTCCTCTCCTGCTGATGTTCAGGTGTATATCAGTATGTAGTGTCTCTACTTTAAAGAGTCCTCTCCTGCTGATGTTCAGGTGTATATCAGTATGTAGTGTCTGTACTTTAAAGAGTCCTCTCCTGCTGATGTTCAGGTGTATATCAGTATAGTGTCTCTACTTTAAAGAGTCCTCTCCTGCTGATGTTCAGGTGTATTCAGTATGTAGTGTCTCTACTTTAAAGAGTCCTCTCCTGCTGATGTTCAGGTGTATATCAGTATGTAGTGTCTGTACTTTAAAGAGTCCTCTCCTGCTGATGTTCAGGTGTATATCAGTATGTAGTGTCTCTACTTTAAAGAGTCCTCTCCTGCTGATGTTCAGGTGTATATCAGTATGTAGTGTCTCTACTTTAAAGAGTCCTCTCCTGCTGATGTTCAGGTGTATATCAGTATGTAGTGTCTCTACTTTAAAGAGTCCTCTCCTGCTGATGTTCAGGTGTATATCAGTATGTAGTGTCTCTACTTTAAAGAGTCCTCTCCTGCTGATGTTCAGGTGTATATCAGTATGTAGTGTCTCTACTTTAAAGAGTCCTCTCCTGCTGATGTTCAGGTGTATATCAGTATAGTGTCTACTTTAAAGAGTCCTCTCCTGCTGATGTTCAGGTGTATATCAGTATGTAGTGTCTCTACTTTAAAGAGTCCTCTCCTGCTGATGTTCAGGTGTATATCAGTATGTAGTGTCTCTACTTTAAAGAGTCCTCTCCTGCTGATGTTCAGGTGTATATCAGTATGTAGTGTCTCTACTTTAAAGAGTCCTCTCCTGCTGATGTTCAGGTGTATATCAGTATGTAGTGTCTCTACTTTAAAGAGTCCTCTCCTGATGTGTTCAGGTGTATATCAGTATGTAGTGTCTCTACTTTAAAGAGTCCTCTCCTGCTGATGTTCAGGTGTATATCAGTATGTAGTGTCTCTACTTTAAAGAGTCCTCTCCTGCTGATGTTCAGGTGTATATCAGTATGTAGTGTCTCTACTTTAAAGAGTCCTCTCCTGCTGATGTTCAGGTGTATATCAGTATGTAGTGTCTCTACTTTAAAGAGTCCTCTCCTGCTGATGTTCAGGTGTATATCAGTATGTAGTGTCTGTACTTTAAAGAGTCCTCTCCTGCTGATGTTCAGGTGTATATCAGTATAGTGTCTCTACTTTAAAGAGTCCTCTCCTGCTGATGTTCAGGTGTATATCAGTATGTAGTGTCTCTACTTTAAAGAGTCCTCTCCTGCTGATGTTCAGGTGTATATCAGTATGTAGTGTCTCTACTTTAAAGAGTCCTCTCCTGCTGATGTTCAGGTGTATATCAGTATGTAGTGTCTCTACTTTAAAGAGTCCTCTCCTGCTGATGTTCAGGTGTATATCAGTATGTAGTGTCTCTACTTTAAAGAGTCCTCTCCTGCTGATGTTCAGGTGTATATCAGTATGTAGTGTCTCTACTTTAAAGAGTCCTCTCCTGCTGATGTTCAGGTGTATATCAGTATGTAGTGTCTCTACTTTAAAGAGTCCTCTCCTGCTGATGTTCAGGTGTAAATATATATGTTTGTACTTCATGTATGAACTTCTTTCTGTTGCACTTCATTTTTCATACGTTGCTTGAGCACATAATAATGAATAATCCAGAAAGACTCAGAAGAAGCTGCCAGACTCCCAGAGACCCCGTTTTCTTTCCTCTCAGCTCTAATTGCCTTTTAATGGGCTCTTTCATAACAATGGAAACCCTCTGACACTCTCTGACTTCGCTCTGATTTCGGCGTTATTGATGTCTTTATTCTGTCTCATGTAACTCCAGCTTTTGTTCGAACACAAGACAAAGCCTCTCTCTGTGAAACGACTCAGAGTCGCTGACAGCTTTGCATATTAATTTAGTTTGTGAGTAAAATAAATCCCCCCCTCAGGACGTTCTTTTAACTCAGCGGGGGCGTTCAGAGACTCCAGATTTCAGACTTCAGACGGACATTTAAATCCAGTTTGACCTCCAAAACCCCTTCATGTGGAGATAACAGGTTCAGCAAAACATATAACGTTTTATAAACACAGTAGATCAGCGGTTCCCAACCTGTGGGCCGCCAAATCATTTGCAAAACATTAGGATTTGTGTGGAAACATTTCATTATTAAGATTTTTTTTTTTGAACCTCTTTTCCTTTCTCTTTCTTAATCCTCCTCAGCAGGAGAGGACTCTTTAAAGTGTGTTCTCCAGTAAGAACTAATGTTAGGGATTCACAATCCATCCCAAAGTTGCAGCAATCATAATTCCCTCTACGTCTCGCTGAATGTGATAAACACATGTTCTCTTATCTTCTCCACACAAACACTTGGCCCCAAAATATATCTGCGAGCACTGGAGGAAAAAAATAAAAAAATAAAAGGGGGTTTGATATTCTGTGATTATGCAAATGAAGGAAGTAAGTACATAGGGACTGTGTGACCCAAATATGAGGGAGAATACTGATGAGCTTAATCACAGGCAGCACAAATCTGACACTCTCATAGGCTGTTGGACTGGGAATATCACTGGAGATACAACAATATATGAGAGGAGCAAGAGATTTACAAAATAAACTTACTGCCAAGAAAACCGGGACAATGTTACCCAAATGTACAGAGCTATTGGTGCAGCTGGGTCACAGATTTAAAGAGTCCTCTCCTGCTGATGTTCAGGTGTATCATCAGTATGTAGTGTCTCTACTTTAAAGAGTCCTCTCCTGCTGATGTCCAGGTGTATATCAGTATGTAGGTCTCTACTTTAAAGAGTCCTCTCCTGCTGATGTTCAGGTGTATATCATATGTAGTGTCTCTACTTTAAAGAGTCCTCTCCTGCTGATGTTCAGGTGTATATCAGTATGTAGTGTCTCTGCTTTAAAGAGTCCTCTCCTGCTGATGTTCAGGTGTATATCAGCATGTAGTGTCTCTACTTTAAAGAGTCCTCTCCTGCTGATGTTCAGGTGTATATCAGTATGTAGTGTCTGTACTTTAAAGAGTCCTCTCCTGCTGATGTGCAGGTGTATATCAGTATGTAGTGTCTCTACTTTAAAGAGTCCTCTCCTGCTGATGTTCAGGTGTATATCAGTATGTAGTGTCTCTCTACTTTAAAGAGTCCTCTCCTGCTGATGTGCAGGTTCATATTAGAATGTAGTGTGATAGTTCAACCGCTTAGAGATGTCCCGCCCCTGGAGCTGCTAGCCAATAGGAGCGTGAGTCTTCCGTAGTGATGTCACAGTGGTCCAGAACTTTGGGATTTTAGCCTCTGCAGACCATTTACATGCACTAAAACGTCAGGGAACACCTAAGGACGTAGAATAGGACTCTTTAATGATCCTCCTGTGCTGCAGCGCTGCAGCCAGCAGAGGTCCACGTTGCAGCTCTGAGCCTCTGAAGGAGGTCTTATCTCTCCATCCAGAACTCACTCTCACACAGCTGAGACCCCCCAGGACAGATCCTAATGTCCTGATACCCAATCTGTACTGAAACAGACGCAGACTGCAGGTTCTGCATGTTTCACAACGTGGGATTGATAAAAAATCAAATGCACGCTGAAGGCTCTTTGAGCAGGTCATCTCTCCCCGATCCTGCTGTCATGTTCCAGGTTTGTTGTTTGTTTCTCATGTGTCTTGATGTTTGTCTGTTGATGTTGTTACACATGGAGCTGCTGTGATGCAAGGAGCATCTCAGACTGGATCTGACCATTCAAGTATTATCGTATCGCATCATATAAAGGTAATCCGTCTAAAACACAAATCGGGGAATATCTTTGACAATATTTCAGCTTTTCTGGTGTTATATATCTATGTATGTGTATATCAGCCAATAATACTTTAAACCATCTCTTACCAAGGTATTCGATGTATCTGTCATGTTTTTGCTATTTTAAAATGTACATTAATACTTATGCATGTAAAGCTAAAGAAGAACATTTACGTAACAAATACATATATAATAATATAAATACATTAAAATAATAATACAACTAATAAATATGAGTATATAGTAATATCAACAAATAATAATAATAATAAAACAGATACTTTTAATATAAATAATTTAAATAAATACGAATAATAATAAAACTAAATAAATATAAGGATATCATATTTAAACAAAAATAATACCAAATACAGACATAAATATTAAAATAAATAAAAAAAATAAAGAAAATGCCTGTTAGCAATCAAAAAACAGAAGTGTATTTCCCGTTATCTGCAGCCTGCATATGTTCATAGAGCGAGATGCTAATCCAGGTGCATGCTGGGAGAATGTTTTCCATAAATCACAGAGAGACCTTTGAAAAGGCGAGGGCCATTATCTTGATAAAACAATTGTTGGTTTTTATTCAGCCTCCGGGGCTCCAGAGGGACCTGTGTGTGAGAGAGGGAGAGAGTGTGTGTGTCTTTGTGTCAGTCTGTGTGTGTGAGAGAGTGAGAGTCTGTGTGTGAGAGAGAGTGAGAGAGTCTGTGTGTGAGAGAGAGAGAGAGAGTCTGTGTGTGTTTGTCTGTTTGTGTGAGAGAGTGAGTGTGTGTGTCTGTGTTTCTGTCTGTCTGTGTGAGTGTGTTTGTGTCAGTCTGTGTGTGTCTGTGTGTGCGAGAGAGTGAGTCTGTGTGTCTGAGTGAGAGTGTGTGTGTGTGTCTGTGTGTGAGAGTGTGTGTGAGTGTGTCTGTGTGAGTGTGTGTGACTGTGTATGTGTCTGAGGTGTGTCTGTGTGTGTGTTTGTGTGTGAGAGTGTGTGTGTGTGTGAGAGTGTGTGTGTGTGTGAGTCTGTGTGTGTGTGTCTGAGTGAGTGTGTGTGTCTGTGAGAGAGAGTGTGTGTGTCTGTGTGAGTGTGTGTGAGAGTGTGTGTGTCTGTGTGTGTGAGTGTGTCTGTGTGTGTGAGTGTGTGTGTGAGAGTGTGTGTGAGTGTGTCTGTGTGTGAGAGTGTGTGTGTGTGTCTGTGTGAGTGTGTGTGTGAGTGCGTGTCTGTGTGTGTGTCTGTGTGTGTGAGAGTGTGTGTGAGTGTGTCTGTGTGTGTGTCTGTGTGAGTGTGTGTCTGTGTGAGTGTGTGTGTGTCTGTGTGTGTGTCTGTGTGTGTGTCTGTGTGAGTGTCTGTGTGAGTGCGTGTCTGTATGTGTGTCTGTGTCTGTGTGAGTGTGTGTGTGTGTGTGTGTGAATGTAAATTGAGGTTTGGTGTTTTTCTCTCACGTTTCCATGACTCAGTTCGGTCTACATTACAATATTTATAGATTTGTATTTATTTAAAAGGTCACTTCTGTATTTGCTGTATCATTTCTCAAATGTGTGTTTTATTGAAACGTGTTTTCAGTATTTGCGTCACAATGGAAAGTCCTAAATGCTAACTCATTTCTAGGTTTCATGACTCATTCCTGCATCCCTTTATACAAAGATAACAGACCTCAGGATGCCTGAATTGACCAATCAGAACAGAGTATTCAACTCAGCTGTTTGAAAATCACATGTATCCAATCCAACCCAAATGTATTTATACAGCACATTTAAAAACAACCGAGACCAAAGTGCTGTTCATCAATACATGGATAAAAAGCAGCATAAATGCATTCGGACGAAACAGAAAGGACATAAAAACCATGAAAAAGGTCCAAATAAACAGTGACTGTGTGACGCCTCCGTGCTGCGTTCGCTGGTAATTGGACACCCTGCCGCTGTTTGCTGTTGACTGTTCACCGTGACCTCTGTCGGGGACAATCAGAAGACATTTTAAATCTGCGCTCCCTGGCTGCCGCTCCACATTACAGACTTAATTGATTTTCCGTTGTGATCTCAAGGTCCTGATGACTTTCTGAGAGGAGACTCTGCTCTCAACGTGGTCTCATTAGGAGGAGGTGTTTATCAGACTGAGGACCACCAATAGGATCCAGGTCTGAGGGTCATCCTCCAATGGGCTGGATTTAATAATAACAACAATAATAATACATTGGATTTGTATAGCGCTTTTCCTAGTGCTCAAAGACGCTTGATGCACCTTACCCTTTAATTGTAGTAACATCTTCTACTTGTTATAACCTTTCCAATTACACTGAAAGAGTGACAGCATCCGATGCATCTTTTTTGCGTTAAATTGAAGGTGTTAAATAAAGTGTTGCAGTGATGATGTATTTTTGTAAACCTACCTGGAAGTTGGCATTGTAAGGGTCCTTCCACAAAAGCTTGGCTTACCCTAACCCATTGGACAGAGCAGCTAGCTTAGCTTACCCTAACCCATTGGACAGAGCAGCTAGCTTAGCTTACCCTAACCCATTGGACAGAGCAGCTAGCTTAGCTTACCCTAACCCATTGGACAGAGCAGCTAGCTTAGCTTACCCTAACCATTGGACAGAGCAGCTAGCTTAGCTTACCCTAACCCATTGGACAGAGCAGCTAGCTTAGCTTACCCTAACCCATTGGACAGAGCAGATAGCTTAGCTTACCCTAACCCATTGGACAGAGCAGCTAGCTTAGCTTACCCTAACCCATTGGACAGAGCAGCTAGCTTAGCTTACCCTAACCCATTGGACAGAGCAGCTAGCTTAGCTTACCCTAACCCATTGGACAGAGCAGATAGCTTAGTTTACCCTAACCCATTGGACAGAGCAGCTAGCTTAGCTTACCCTAACCCATTGGACAGAGCAGCTAGCTTAGCTTACCCTAACCCATTGGACAGAGCAGCTAGCTTAGTTTACCCTAATTGATTCGACCTCAATTCAGAAAACACATTTTAAAACGTTTTCTGCTGCTGCCTTGCGGACACACTCGCCAAAGTGGTAATGAATGCCTCATTTTGATACGTGTATTACTATACTTAATTACAGCATTATATGTAAATGTTGTTGTTGACATTGGTATGGAGATAAGCCCCGCCTCCTCGCCAGCGTGTCCAGTTTGAGTGACGCATGTAAACACCAATGAATGCCACGGTAAAACTCACGCAAGTAACGCAAAAAATGTTGATGATGTTAGCTGTTAGCTAGATGTTAGCCGAGTTGAACTGAGTTGCTCTATGAAGCGTCAAGCTCTCCTCAGTAAGACACATGTTGTTATTATAGCATGTGTAACAGAACCATGATGTTCCAAAGTCTTGATGATATACATATCCAGCTGTTTTAAAGGAAACATAAAGTAGACATTAGAGAGAGAATAATGACCTTTAGTTTTTTACCGTGGTATCAAACTAATATGTACAGAACAACATGTCTGTCTTTATGGATTAGAATCAAATCCACCTGCTGATTGAATCCAGTTTTCCGTGAGAGCGTCAGTGCTCTGTGTCCTTGATGATAGAAGTCATGCAGCTGGTTGACTAAAGGCACGGCGGCCATTGCTGTTATCTCTCCTCTGCAGCCTCCCCTTCCCACAATGCAACTTGTTAAAATCTGACCAACACCACCTTTCCTTCCTGCCGTTTCCACCGGAGGATTATCCGGCAGATTAACCACGAGAGAGTCTGGACATCATGTTGAGATGTTAATGAGACAAATCATAAACACATCTGTATATCACAGTGAGATTTAACGAGGGTTGATCTGAAGCTGTTTCTGAAGACGCGTTACAGGTTGATGGAAACATGAAGACCATCTGATGGTCCAGTGAGGAGAAACACACACGTAGAATTCATAAAGTACAAATACATATTAAAAATGTTTTAGTTTTGTTCAAAAAAGGAGAGAGCAAAAGTCAAATACAAAAAACAGGAAAATAAATAAATGAATGGAAAAAAATAAGAAATAAAATACTAAATAAATGGAAAATAAAAATAAATACAATAACGGTTTTAATTTTGTTAAAAAAAAGGAAAGAGCAAAATAAATACAATATAAAAAAAGAAATGCAAAAGAACTACATTAAAATATTAAAAAAGGAAAAAAGGAAAAATATGAAGAATATGGAAGAAAGACATTTACGGTAAATAGTATGTATAGATTCCACAAAATAAATACAAATGCAATAGAGTGCCACAGTGACGCGTCCTAAAACCCGAAGTAAACTCCTTCCGTTCCTTCGACAAAAAAGCAATGCAATCTCTCCGTAGGATTTAGGAAAGTAGCTGGAAATCAGGTCTGTGGTTGAGACACATTTAAGAGACGGATCACGTTTTGTTCAGCCGGATAATCTCCACGTCTTCCCTACTTCTATAATTTTAATCATAAATCTAATGTCCAGAAGCTAAATGCTAACGTTATGCTATAAAGGAACTACAGCCGAGTCCAGCAGCACGACTTCAACGTCACGCCAACTCAAGATCCATATTCAAACATACAGATTCTAAATGGAACGAGTTGAAGCGTTTGTTTGAACACTGCAGGAGGCAGGAACTTGCTCTCAAGCAGAACAGAAACTAACTTAGAGGAGTGTTCACGTGTTCGGCGTAATGACGTACAACGTCCTCCACGACTTCTTAGTCCTATTCAGCCACTTGGTAACAACCATCGATTTTCAGACACGTCAACTCTTCAGAAATCCCCAGTGGGGTCACTGCTGATGGATCTAATGTCCTAGAACAAAACGTGATCCGTGTCTTCAATGTGTCTCAACCACAGACCTTAGTTCAGATATTTTCCAAAGTCCTATGGAGAGATCCCATTGGCTCTGAGACGAGGGAACAGGAAGTGGTAAAATACTAACTTACTTCCGGGTTTTAGGACGCGTCACTGTGGCACTCTATATACAACAACAAAAATAATACAACTGATATTAAATTATGAAAATCCAAGGGAATATTTTTCATTTCAAATCAGACATTTTTACAGATTCAATAAGAATATGTAGGCCATCACTTGCTGTGTGTCCTGAATATATATATAATATATATATATAATATAATGAGGACAACACTCAGAGGATTTCTGCTGCTTCTTCTCTCCGACACTGTCTGTAGATGTCTCGAAATTCAGTAAAATAACATTACATAATGCCTCATTTGCATATTTAAACACAACATGAACCTTGTAATAATAAATGTGTTTTTATGTCAGTAATGAAGAGGAGACGATAATAGGGATATCTGATCGTTTAACATTTCACCCTGCAGTGTGTTGGTTGAATAATAAAGTTAGATTCTGACCTTTGTGGTTTTCCAGGAGGGGATTTGAAGCCTGGCCTCGAGGATCGTCTTTAACACAAAGGTTATTTTTGTACTGAAAGTAAAAGAGTCCAAAACCACACAAACAAACACTCTGTCCTCTGGTTTCAGTATGGAACGTTTTGAGGGGAAAGTTTTGAGGGGAAAGAAGAGGGATCTGTTTGTGCAGTTTCCTTCATGGTTAAGAGGCTCTATTATATACACCTGAACATCAGCAGGAGAGGACTCTTTAAAGTAGACACACTACATACTGATATACACCTGAACATCAGCAGGAGAGGACTCTTTAAAGTAGAGACACTACATACTGATATACACCTGAACATCAGCAGGAGAGGACTCTTTAAAGTAGAGACACTACATACTGATATACACCTGAACATCAGCAGGAGAGGACTCTTTAAAGTAGAGACACTACATACTGATATACACCTGAACATCAGCAGGAGAGGACTCTTTAAAGTAGAGACACTACATACTGATATACACCTGAACATCAGCAGGAGAGGACTCTTTAAAGTAGAGACACTACATACTGATATACACCTGAACATCAGCAGGAGAGGACTCTTTAAAGTAGAGACACTACATACTGATATACACCTGAACATCAGCAGGAGAGGACTCTTTAAAGTAGAGACACTACATACTGATATACACCTGAACATCAGCAGAGAGGGACTCTTTAAAGTAGAGACACTACATACTGATATACACCTGAACATCAGCAGGAGAGGACTCTTTAAAGTAGAGACACTACATACTGATATACACCTGAACATCAGCAGGAGAGGACTCTTTAAAGTAGAGACACTACATACTGATATACACCTGAACATCAGCAGGAGAGGACTCTTTAAAGTAGAGACACTACATACTGATATACACCTGAACATCAGCAGGAGAGGACTCTTTAAAGTAGAGACACTACATACTGATATACACCTGAACATCAGCAGGAGAGGACTCTTTAAAGTAGAGACACTACATACTGATATACACCTGAACATCAGCAGGAGAGGACTTTTAAAGTAGAGACACTACATACTGATATACACCTGAACATCAGCAGGAGAGGACTCTTTAAAGGTTAGAGGGGTTAATGCTCCTCCTGAGTATCGGAGTCACGGTAACGTAGGATCGGAGGAGTTTAACGTGTCTCTTCGTCCCTGAACGGCTCCATAAAGCTCCTCTACTCATCTCTTTGCTGTCAGACGGTGATTTTGAGAATCTGATGGATGGTGTGTCCGAGTCCTGACGCTCTGTAACGGCCTCCAGAGGTCAAGAGGATTTATAGAGGTCAACGAGGGACTCTCTCCTCCGGTGAAATATGTCCGTCTGAGAGAGGATATATATTATTAATAAAAGGTAAACGTGTAAAAAGAAAAATGTGGTAAGGAAAAAATAAATAAGTAAATATACTAAGTTGGAACTATAAAAAAATACAGAAAATAATGAGTTAATTCAATGTGGAAATATAAAGAGAAATAAATAACAGGTAAATAAAAAAATGGAAAGAGAAATACAAAATAAAGAAAAATTAGGTAAGAGAAACAATAACAAATAAGGACATTTTAAGAAATGAATAAAATCTAAAATCAGAGAAAAGCAAAAACAATAGGAAGAACAAGAAGAAGAAATTACAAAGAAATTACACTAATAATAAAAACCAAAAAATAAAATGTTAAGCAATAAATACATTAAAAAAAAAAAAGGTTTAACAAATGAATGTGAAATTAAATTGGAACTCTGTTTGGACCCCAGACACTTTGTGGCAGCTGAATTAAGAAGTACATTATTTAATGATGTTTGTAATTATATCGTTAAATTATATAATATAACTGTTTACACTCCACCCACAGGCTGGAAACAAGCTGCACTTTGACACGTGTTATTTTTGGGTCTTGTTATTTGAAGGAAGTGAGCGGCAGGGTGTGTCCGGCCTCACGTCGCTCTGCCTCTCTCATAACGAGACACCAGAGAAAGGCCATGTTTGTTCTTCATGCTGCCTTTATTTTCCATCCCGCTGACTTCCTGCCAAATAAAGCGCCCTAGTTGCATTTGGCATCTTTTATCAGGCGGCCGTCCAACACACACACACACACACACACAACACACACACACACACACACACACACACACACACACACACACACACACTGTGTGTGTGTGTGTGTGTGTGTGTGTGTGGTGTGTGTGTGGGTACTGCAGGGAGAGTCATGTGAGGGCAATAACTTAAAGAGAATAATATAATAACTGTGGAAATACATATATATATATATATATATGTATAAGGATACAAATAATTAGGAATGAAGAAATAAAATAAATTACAGAAAACTAGTAATTTGTGTGCAAAAAATATAGATTTTAAAATATATAATTAAGTAATTTTAATCAAATAAAAGGGATAAATACATAACTCACTTTCAGTTCTTTAAAAATATTTTAAATTCAATAATTTTGTTTTTATTTAATCTAGACTTTTAATACTAACAGACTATATCTACTTTTCCCAAATATGTTTAGATTGTTGCTTGATTTTATTTTACAAAAAGGACTATATCTACTTTTAACAGGTTTCTTTGTTAATGATCTGCTGCTCATTATCACGCGTGTAAGGAAACAGTTTCTAACACATGGCGGATGATGGTATAAATTTCCACCGCAGCATACTTTCTCCTGAATACACTCGAGGAATAAAAACTAACAATAACAATAACATCCTGCTGATGTTCAGGAGTATATCAGTATGTAGTGTCTGTACTTTAAAGAGTCCTCTCCTGCTGATGTCCAGGTGTATATCAGTATGTAGTGTCTGTACTTTAAAGAGTCCTCTCCTGCTGGTGTTCAGGTGTATATCAGTATGTAGTGTCTCTACTTAAAGAGTCCTCTCCTGCTGATGTTCAGGTGTATATCAGTATGTAGTGTCTACTTTAAAGAGTCCTCTCCTGCTGATGTCAGGTGTATATCAGTATGTAGTGTCTACTTTAAAGAGTCCTCTCCTGCTGATGTTCAGGTGTATATCAGTATGTAGTGTCTACTTAAAGAGTCCTCTCCTGCTGATGTTCAGGGTATATCAGTATGTAGTGTCTGTACTTTAAAGAGTCCTCTCCTGCTGATGTCAGGTGTATATCAGTATGTAGTGTCTGTACTTTAAAGAGTCCTCTCCTGCTGATGTTCAGGTGTATATCAGTATGTAGTGTCTCTACTTTAAAGAGTCCTCTCCTGCTGATGTTCAGGTGTATATCAGTATGTAGTGTCTCTACTTTAAAGAGTCCTCTCCTGCTGATGTTCAGGTGTATATCAGTATGTAGTGTCTCTACTTTAAAGAGTCCTCTCCTGCTGATGTCCAGGTGTATATCAGTATGTAGTGTCTCTACTTTAAAGAGTCCTCTCCTGCTGATGTCCAGGTGTATATCAGTATGTAGTGTCTCTACTTTAAAGAGTCCTCTCCTGCTGATGTCCAGGTGTATATCAGTATGTAGTGTCTCTACTTTAAAGAGTCCTCTCCTGCTGATGTTCAGGTGTATATCAGTATGTAGTGTCTCTACTTTAAAGAGTCCTCTCTTGCTGATATTCAGGTATAGGAGCGGGAACAGCCCAATAAGCAAAATAGGGCCTCTTTAAACAACAAGTAAACAAAACGCCCCCCCCACCCCTAATTCTCAGCATTTCTGAATAAAGGGAGTGGCCGCTGCCTGGAAAAACACTCACAAAACGTTGAACAGGTGTTCTTGGTTTCAGGTTATTTTTAACCCCCATAGAGAAACATAGAGGGGGGGGGGGGGGGGGGGGGGGGGGGGGTTCTGAGCGTGATGTCGAGCGAGGATCGTCACGATGGCAGCTGCAGTATCAAAGCACATCAAAATAAAACAACAACACGGGAGCTGGCACCTGTTGGATTCTCTGTAAGGGAACTTTTTTGTTCACATTGCTGGTGTTACCATAACCATTTTTATGATTATTTTAAGTTCATGTAAACATTTCTTGTAGTTTTACCGTTAACTTTCCTTTCCAAATCTGAGTTTTTGTTTGTTTTTGATTGTTTTGTTAGAATTTTCATGTTTGCACAAAATGTTTTGGGATTTTAGGAAATATTTGAGGAAATATTTGGAGTTTGAGTACCTTTTGGCAGTACATATTTCAAGATGCTTTTATTTGCAAATTGAAAGTGTGCATAAAACACATGGAATATAATCAGTGAGAAACGCTGTAGGTTCTTGTTTCAAAACATTCAAATGTCCTCAGTGTGTTTGTGTTGGAGGCCGAATGATATTTCCACTCATTTTCCAGACAAACAAAATCAGTTTGCCTGGTGGCCAGCGTTCAATGGACCATCACACTGATCAACATTATATAAGCACTGCAGAGATATGCATATTTCCCAGATATTGGACACACGATTACTCACCGCGGGGGGATTTCAGCACTAATTACTTCCAGATGTACTTTAGGAGTGGGCCGCTGGTTTTACCTTCGAGAAATCCTTCGGTTGTTATTTCTGAAACCTCAAAGAGAAGCAGAGTGGGAGAAAAACTTTGATGAGGATTCAGAAATGTGTCAGGATGTCTTGAGAGGAGAGGACTTGTTTAACCAAGTCTAACGGGACGTCTCCATGACTTTCATAGCAGAGTGCAAGAAACACTTTTAGTGATTCCCAGAACAGAGAATGTAAAATGCCCATATACCAGGATGTTCTACCAGTCATAGTTTGTTGTCACTTTTTTGAAACTGCGACAGAGCTGATTAGAGTAGAAGCATTTATTGTCATTATACAAGTACAACGAGAAGAGTAAAGCTACTCCTTTTGAGGTGCCATCAAAACATGCAGAATAGACAACATGTAACAAAGACACGCAGCATTCATTCATACATAAAATATAACAAATGACGTGGAGGTAATAATCCAATTAGTAGAGTATAGTGAATATGTATGTGTGTGTAATACATTATATATATTGCAAATGTATGGGTTATTGCACATTAGTCATATTAAACAATGTCACTAAACATGTTTGTTCGCCGTTTAAGGATGTGTGGTGTTCCTCAGGGCTCTATTGTAGGTCCTCTCATATTTATCAAACCTTAGGCTGTTTTTTGCGTTCATTTATTGTCAGAAACTCTAATACAAATGCATTTATCTTATTATTTAGCTAGCATTGACATTTCACAGCTTACAAGTATCGTTAGCATTACTTAAATGTGTTAGCCAAGGGGTTTGCAAACGTTTGTAGATCTCACATTTTCTCTCGTTTGTTGCCGAGTCAGAAACTTCAGATAAATTGGTCTTGAACTAATATGATTTTCTCCTGATTTGTTTGTCTGAACAATTATATATGTGATGTTTCAGAGTAACCCCTAAGGCCAAAATAACAAAAGGAACCAAACACTCCAAATACTTCAATACTTAAAATCTAAGAGAGATAAAAAATACGTTAATAGAAATGCAACTATAGCCACCGGCAGCTGAATTGCATTCCTTGACCATTAGAGATCATTTCCGCACCTTCATGACATTAATACCTTTCCATCAGGATGAACTAGAACAAACTGGTTCAAACTGGTGGACTGGTACCTCCACGTACATCCGTGAATATATCACCTTCAACAAACACAACCTAACTTCTTCTACTGTTAGCGGATCATTAGAAGTTGATGATTGCTGAATGATCTGATTAACGCCACAGATGTTCCCCTGGACGTCTGAATGATTAACAGTTTATATTCAGAGGCGTTTCATACATCCTGCTCTCTGTTTGTTTTACAAATTCCTTTATAACCGTGCGGTAAAATATCATCATACCACTGGAATAAAGACAAGTGTTTTACTGCCGCTCGTTAATGTAAAGTAATCGATATCAGTCCTTTATACAGGAACACGCATGCAGTCTATACCCAATAAAGTGTGTGTGTGTGTGTGTTAGGCTCAGTGTTATCTCAGGGGAACGGATAACAGTCCATAAAACAACTGGAAAGCGAAGTACATCAGTCAGGGAGGAGATGGTACACTTCATTATTTTGATGTGTGACACGCAACAGAAAATAAGAACAGGTGGTTCCATCCCTGAAATCAGTTAAAGTGAGTTGAGTCGCTTTACTTTGTCTCAGAATTTCTTTCTAAGAATATATTTTTATTTATTCTCAGAGTTTCAACGTTTTTTTTCTCAGACTTTTTTCAGATTTCTTTCCGAATTTTCCCTTTTTTTCTGGTTTATGAATCAATTTATCCAATAACATCTACAAGACATCGATTCAGACAGGAATATCACCTAAATAGACAACGCACGTGTTAAAAAACAAAAGAACAACACGACCTTTGTAAAAAAAACAAACGTCTCTTCTCTCTAACAGTAAAGATACAAACTGTAATGAAGCTCAGCGCAAGTTACATCACATCACATCACATGTCACTTGTTAGACGCTTTTATCCAAAGCGACTTACATACTCAATACTGTGGGCAATCCCCACAGGAGCACTTTGGGGTGAAGTGTCTCAGGGACACAACGACATGCTGACTGCAGTGGGGTTTGAACCTGAGCTCCCCTGATCACAACACCAACGCTCAACCCACTGCTCCACACGCCTCCCCAAGTTCAACCAGGAAGACCGTCTTTACTCATTCATTTGTCCATGTTACTACTCTCTCTCTCTCAATAAGTGATCGGGGGCGTCACTCCCCAGCTTAACCAATCACTTCACTCTATTCTCACAAGCCTATCATAGCGCTCTGCTAACCTTTTAAATCTGCTCTCCCCTCTGTCAGCTGTCATTTCAGGTGACTCGACGCAACCCCCTCCACCCCTTTCACCTCCTGTCCCTCTGAATCCAGGGTCAAGCTAAGCCACTCCCCTTCAGACCGAACCCAACTATCCATTCACCACCACCAGGGTCAAGCTAAGCCCTCCCCTTCAGACCGACCCAACTATCCATTCACCACCACCAGGGTCAAGCTAAGCCCCTCCCCTTCAGACCGACCCCAACTATCCATTCACCACCACCAGGGTCAAGCTAAGCCCTCCCCTTCAGACCGAACCCAACCATCCATTCACCAACCAGGGTCAAGCTAAGCCCTCCCCTTCAGACCGACCCAACATCCATTCACCACCACCAGGGTCAAGCTAAGCCCCTCCCCTTCAGACCGACCCAACCATCCATTCACCACCACCAGGGTCAAGCTAAGCCCTCCCCTTCAGACCGACCCCAACCATCCATTCACCACCACCAGGGTCAAGCTAAGCCCCTCCCCTTCAGACCGACCCCAACATCCATTCACCACACCAGGGTCAAGCTAAGCCTCCCCTTCAGACCGACCCCAACATCCATTCACCACCAGGGTCAAGCTAAGCCACTCCCCTTCAGACCGACCCCAACCATCCATTCACCACCACCAGGGTCAAGCTAAGCCCCCCTTCAGACCGACCCAACATCCATTCCACCACCAGGGTCAAGCTAAGCCACTCCCCTTCAGACCGACCCCAACTATCCATTCACCACCACCAGGGTCAAGCTAAGCCACTCCCCTTCAGACCGACCCAACATCCATTCACCACCACCAGGGTCAAGCTAAGCCACTCCCCTTCAGACCGACCCCAACCATCCATTCACCACCACCAGGGTCTAGACCCCGGGGGGTTTCATCGGATGGTTCTCCCCTCCCGAATGATACTCCTGCACAACGGGGCCTAATCGCCAAAACCCATTACATTCATTTGTGCATTCCTGGCAATAAATATGTATTCTTTCATCAACACCGTCTCTCCGGATTGAACTGTCATCGATGTTAATTTTTGACCTTTGCTCGTTAAAGTTTAAAAGAATAGAGGAAATAAAAATCACCTGCTGTCAGTGAACGCATCACTTCAATCAGAGAGAAGCTGTTAAACCTTAACGCAGACACATCCATTACTGCTGACAGGACAACAAATACAAAATAAATACACGCTTTAACCTTCCTGTTGCATCCCAGTGACCCCTCACCCGATGGGGATACGGTAAAAACCATACCTTGCTTTTATTTTTAGTAACAACACAGTTTACATAAAAAAGAAGGTATTGCATTGATTCCACTGTCCAACGACATTATAAGTAATACAGTTCAAAATAAAAATACTAGAGTTGATCCCATTGAATACATTTGGAAAAATAACAAAACATTATTAAAAAACAAACAAAAATAAACGTCTTGATTTCTTAAGGCTTTCGACTTATTTTTGTCTTAAATATAGTCCTTTGCGTGCATTGGCAGGCCTGGCAGTTGATTGAAAAATGTCCCCCTCTTTTGTCATTTTGCCAACGCACAACACGCCACAAAACCTCATTAAAAATCCTAATGAATAAATAAATGAATCCTATTTAAACGGCATAGACCCTGCGTGGTAATTACACTGCAAACACACTATTTCTTGTATTTAAATTCAGTAGCGTGCCACAGTATCAGCATGCAGGCAGCGTTCAGGCCAACGTCACGCAGAATCAGACCATTTTATTCAGATTTGCATCATTTGCTTTGAGCTCTGGCAGCAAATCGACTCCGACTGCAGAAAAGAGTCTGTTCTTCAGCACGAGGCAATAAAGTGGCTGCAGAGAGACAAGGACGAGCCTCACCGCTCCGCTGCACTGCCGCAATCACTCAGCGTGTGTGTGTGTGTGTGTGTGTGTTCTGTGCAGGGGGAGGGTCTCACTTTCAATCTCAAAGGCCATAAATCATGTCATAAACTTCACCTTCACTGTGAGCCCGGTCAACGCTCTCTCTCCTCAGAGACCCTCCGCTGCACCGCCGATCAATAACACATATATATAATAATAATAATATAATACATGACACTAGGCGCTTTCTAAAAACTCAAATACGCTTATATGGTGTGTGTGTGTGTGTGTGTGTGTGTGTGTGTGTGTTATACTTCTAAAATACACAAATGAAACGTATAACCCATTTTCTGCTGCTGGTGAAGCAGCAAGGCATCATGGGAGATGTAGTTCGACCCGTTAGGATTCCTTCAGAGCGGCTACAAGCTAAAGGCTAATATTATAGCAACTTGCTTTTTAGTTTCACTTTATCACGACAATACACCGAGCATTAAACTCCGAGATGTAACTACGACAGACGATGAGCTCGATGTATATTTCTTTCTCGATAATAATAATAGATTTCATTTTTATAGCGCCTTTCAAGGGACCCAAGGCCGCTTTACATGCTGAGAACAAACAAACAAACAAACAAACAAGTAGGGCCAATAATAAGAATGAAATATCGATGATCTGCGGATGTGTCAGATCATTTCTAATAAACCGTTTCCTTCCAACACGGACGGTTTCTGTTTCATTAGAACAAACAGGAGGTTTTATTGTCACGTCAGCAAAGTCAAATGTCATTGTGGAGATGGGGGAGATGGGGGAGATTGGGGGGGGGCTTCATGTCCTTGTCAACGACCTAATTACCTGCAGTAGTGGAGAGGGGGGGGGGGAATACACTCAGTCCACTTAGTCTTATTTCCTGAAAACACACATGTGACAGATCGCTTTCTAGTGACACTACTCGTTTGTCTGCAGGATAACGTAAAGATTACACGACCAAATGTAATGAAAATGGGCAGAAAGGTGAAGCATTAGCAAAAGGAAGACATATTTAATTTTGGAGAAGATCCAAATGACGGGACGGATACACGACCACTTTGATTAACACTGGGAGAGTGATAGTTGGAAAACGAATTCCTGATTGGGAAAGTCACCTGAATGCCACTTTGAGTCAGAAATACAACGCAACAAGGATCAATGTAATTGCAGAAGTCAATATGTCAATAATATCGTATTGTTTGTCTAATGGTGAATCCCACCCGTCATCGCTTACGAGAAAAACAATGATCCTCTAATCCTTCCCTCAGGCCGTCACCATTCACTCATTATGTCCGCACATTGATTAGAAACACACCAGTCATCTGCACTGATTTACTGACATCAAACATACATGAAGGAAAAGGATTCAGTCTTTATTGAGACGTGTTTAATAAGGGGAAGAAGTAGATTAAACATGCTTTTATTTTGTGTCTTGTACATATTTCTTGTAGCATCATATTTTATTTTTGTTTTATGTTACGCTTTATTTAGTTTGATTTATCTTGCTATGTTTATTTAAAGAGTGGCAATAAACAGAAACAGAAATCTGATGTATGCAGTGTCGTCA
>JAAKFY010000003.1:25689000-25705474 GCA_011823955.1 Dissostichus mawsoni
ATTATAAGCGTGGTGTGAAATGAAGCCGTGATTACCTCGCGTGTGAACGAACACACGACGCGTCCTCGTCATCGTGTCGGGGGAAATCTCACGGTGACTTTACATCAGCTCCTGATTTTAAATTCATCTGCTGCTGGTCCAGGATCAGATCTGCAGGGAGCCGGGGTAATTAAATAAATCTCGTTAAGAGAAACTACAGCGAGTGATGAGGCAGCTGCTGATTCACCTGCTGAGGACGAGTGAGAGAAACACTGAGAAAGAATAATGTCGAGATTAACTAATTCAACTCCCTTTCATTCTTGCTTTTACAATTTCAGTGAAAATTCCAGATTATGGGTTTTTGTGATTATCCTAATAAATGAACCACTTTAAACCAGAAATTCTCACAAATGTATGATTTAATAATCCAAGAGAATATCCAAAATACTTTAGAGCAGTGGTCACCTGTGACGATTTCGCGCGGTAGCCAATCAGCGGTGAGGATCTCAGCCTGCCGTCACTGACGTTGAATCAGAAAACCAAAACATCAGCCGTTAGCTGTTAGCTGTTAGCACACAGAGCTCACAGCTCCTCATGTCTGTTCAGAAACTAGACAAAAGTTAAACAAGTACAAACCACAGACTGTCTGTGTCATGGCGAATACAGTCGCTGTTGTATCTGTGTCATGTTGTTGTGAGTGTGGACGGAGCAGCTACACGTTAGTTTAGCCTGATCGATCCGATCTCCATTCAGAAAACACGCATTTTAAAAGGTTTTTCGCCTGCCGTCTGTCTGCAGACTTGTCAAAGCATTAATTCATGGTTTTTACTAACCGGATCATTTTGAACCGTGTATTACAATTAAATCACGGTAACATATGTTCATTTTGTTGTAGTGGAGATAAGCCCCGCCCCCTCTCCAGCGCGTCATTGTTTGATCATGTGGCCTTACATTTGGGAGAAAAACACTCAGAAATACTGAAAGTACACTGGTTAGTGTGCAAGAAATATAAATCTATGTTCTCTGAAAATCTCAAATAATTTTTAGTCATCCAAGCTCTACAATTGCATTTTACGTTAGTTAGTGCAATGCATTCTGGGAGATGCAGTTGACTGAATGTCCAAAGGATTCCTGTTGCTGTTATTATAGCAGCAGATCTTTTCTAACTCTACGAGAAACATGAGCGGTTGTTGTTTTTGCGGCTCTCTATATTCTCAGTTCTCTCCATCATCCACTTTCTGGAGGATTTTCCCACGTCTACAGATTTCTGCTGTCATCATCATTCATTTTCTACAGATCTGGAAAATGTCTGAAGTCCTGCAGCTTCAACATGTCGACACTCTCCGTTCCCTTTGCATCTTTTGAGGGGAATCGTGCAATAATTAAAGCGTTTTTCAGAGACTGGAAATCCTCCGCTGAATTTAAGATGATTTTCTGCGTCAGATTAATTTGACGTTTTAAAGTTTGAACGAGACTCAACAGTAGCCGACAGAAACCTGCACCAGAGGATCCTCCAGAGACCTGCAGTGACATTTAAACTGTGTGTGTGTGTGTTCTAACAGAGTACAGGAAGTGAGATAGTCGAGGCTCCAGCATGAGTCAGAGGGTTTGAAATCAGAGACATTGGAAGCTACAGAACAAAATGAATGAGACTTTTCAATAAAACTGTTTAAATGTCCTTTAAATATTTGTTATGCAATTGGAAAAAACACTTTCAATAATCCAATAAAAAGGGTTGTCTTGTTTTTGTAGTGTATTAATGCAATGCTGCTCTCAAACAGTAATTTACTGACGGTCCCTAAGTAAAACTCTATTTATATGAATGGGAAGGCACATTTTTAAAATGTTTAAAGTCTTTTTGAGAGCTTTTGTGGTACTCTTCACATTGTGGTCGCATGCAAACACAGCATTGGATGTTCTCTACTGATATACATGTTGTTTTATTACTTTGAATCCTCTTAAAGTGGGATTAAATCTGTATGTTTTCAATTCTCTGAATGACTTAGCGGAGGGTTTTGAAACTGAAATTGTGTTTTGGTCATTAAAACAGTAATTGAATAACGGAAAACCCTTTTTATCTGAATGGGCAGGTACATTTTAAAGTGTTTTTTAGGCTTTTTGAGACATTTTGAATCTAAAAAGTACCATGTTTTCTGTTTTCTCAATGCTATCTCACTAATATGGGAAAGTTAGACTAACTAAAACAGTATTGTTGTCACTCAAACAGTAATTTATTGACAGTCCCTAGATAAAACGCTATTAATATGAATGGACAGGTACAATTGCTACGTTTTAACTGGCTTTTTGAGACCTTTTGTGGTACTCTTTACATTGTTGTTGCATGCAATCACAGCATTGGATGTTACACATGTTGTTTTATTACTTTAGATCCCCTTAAAGTGGTGTAAAACCTGCATGTTTGCTATTTTCTGAATGACTTTCACACTCTTCTTGCTTAGAGATGCAGATCTGTGTTTTCCTCTCATGTCATTCCTCCTTCCCCCCTGTCGCTCCCTCGGGTTCTTCCCTGGGAAAAGACTCTGTTTTCCTGCAGCCCGGAGAGAAATCTGGTTATTTTGGGAGAACACGTCATGGCTTTGAGCCGCAGCCCAGAAAGTCTCCTTCTTTCCAGCTTGCCCTCGCTGACTTGTTGCAGCTCTGTTTACCTTCTTCTCCGAGACATTTAAAAACCTGCTCGCTGTGGAGAAGAGAATAAAGTTGGTCTCGTTTCTGCTGCAAAATGCTTGTAATTTGTGGTTCTTCTTTAAAATTGTAGTTACGTCCAAACACTATTAAATGTCTTATTAAATCTGCCTGTTCCCTGTTTTCTGAATGACTTTTTTTGCATAATTTTCACTAATATCTCCAAGTTAGCCAAATGTTTTTTAACTCAAATTGGTTTTGGGTCATTTATTAACGGTCCCTAAAGGAAACCCCTTTTTATATACTTTTAGTTATTTTTGGGGGGCATTTTGAGAGAATTTATGGTAGTTTTTATAATCTGGTTACATGCAAACACTGATAAATGTCTGTCAATATGTTTTTATTATTATTTGTATGACTTGTTTCACAGCACAGGACTGTTTACCTTCCTCTCTGAGACATTTAAAAACCTGCTCGCTGCGAAAAGGAGGATATAGTTGTTCTTGTTTCTGCTGCAAAATGCTTGTAATTTGTGGTTCTTCTTTAAAATTGTAGTTACGTCCAAACACTATTAAATGTCTTCAGATGTAATTCAAGTGGGCTTAAATCTGCATGTTCCCTATTTTCTGAATGACTTTTTAAGTCATCGGTTTCTCAGCAGGAAAACCGATGGACTGTCCACTCCAAGTAGGGAATGAGGCCTTACCCCAAGTGAAGGAGTTCAAGTATCTCAGGGTCTTGTTCTCGAGTGAGGGAACAATGGAGCGTGAGATGAGATGTTGTGACGAAAAGAGAGCTGAGCCAGAAGGCAAAGCTCTCTGTCTACCGGGCCATTTCCGTTCCTACCCTCACCTATGGTCATGAAGGATGGGTCATGACCGAAAGAACGAGATCGCGGATACAAGCGGCCGAGATGGGTTTTCTCCGCAGGGTGGCTGGCGTCTCCCTTAGGGATAAGGTGAGAAGTTCAGTCATCCGGGAGGGACTCGGAGTTGAACCGTTCCTCCTTCACGTCGAAAGGAGCCAGTTGAGGTGGTTCGGGCACCTAGTGAGGATGCCACCTGGGTGCCTCCCTAGGGAGGTGTTCCAGGCACGTCCAGCTGGGAGGAGACCAAGGGGTAGACCTAGGACCAGGTGGAGGGATTATATCTCTTGGCTGGCCTGGGAGCGCCTTGGGATCCCCCAGTCAGAGCTGGTTGATGTGGCCAGGTAAAGGAACGTTTGGGGCTCTCTGCTGGAACTGCTACCCCCGCGACCCGACCACGGATAAGCGGGAGAAGATGGATGGACTTTTTAAGCATAATTTTCACTAATATCTCCAAGTTAGCCAAATGTTTTTAAACTAAAATGGTCATTTATTAACGGTCCCTAATTATATGCCTTGGCAGAGACTTTTATTGAATTCTTTGGGTCATTTTGAGACATTTTGTAGTAGTTTTTACAATCTGGTTACATTCAAACACTGATAAATGTTTACATATATTTGTATTATTATTGTTATGGCTTGTTTAACAGCAGAGCACTGTGTATCTTCCTCTCAGACACATGTTGCCTTAAAATACGAATATTTTAATGAAAAAGTCTTGTTTTTTTCAATAGCTTCTTTACAACAGGACACTTGTTTTTAAATCAATGCAGCATTGTATTAATGGAGTATGACACACCTCTGTACTGGAAATATACTGGATTTGAAGGAAAAGTGTAATAATACCAGTTTGGAGTAACTGGTTTACATGATATGGAAGCTATGGAAAAAACCTCCATAAGACACATTTATTGTAATTTTTAAATAAATATATTTTCTCTCATATGGGAAAATGTAAGCATTGGGTGTAAGAATTGTAAGAATGATTTAATGACGGTCCCTAAATGAAGCCCTGAGATTAACAGCCTTTCTATATGAATGGATGAGAGGAAGCTGCTCTCAGTGAAAAGGAGAATACATGTGTGTTTGTGTTGTTCCTCGTGCACACAGCTTCATCGCAGAGCCTCGTGGATGGTGTTTGGCTGCAGGAAGACAACAGGTACTCAGGTCAAAATCATGAATGAAAAACATCGCTTTCCTGCACGAGAATCGCGTGTTTTTGCATGAAATCTCACGTTTTTCACGCCTCCATTCATGATTGCATGCGCGTATTTGGAAACATCACACCGTGTTTCACCTTAAACATGAACCCACGCGCATAACCTTGAGCCGGTGCGCGAGCTGGAGACAACAGGTTCCTTACGCACGACTCTTTGCGCGTTCACGTGTCCTCATGTTTACAGGCAGAAACAGTGTGTGCACGATTTCTGTTGTGTTTGGGTAAAATCTGACCGGTTTACTACTTTCATCAAATCATAGATATTGTGTTAAGAACAATCAGTAGTAGGCCAAATTAAATGTGTCTGTGACTCAGATGTGCAAATATTAGCCATAAAGGGTAAGCCGAATCAAAGGGTGGGTCATAACATATCTTAAATGTTAAAAAATATATAAGGTGAAATGATGCTCCTTAGACTTAATAAATAATAATAAACAGTTTTTCTAATGGAAATCAGCAGCAACCCAAATAATAAGGAATTTGAAACAGGGTTTAATGTGTGCAGGCTTGTTGCTGAATATCTGGATTGGATCCATAACGAGCATATGTGTGTGTGTGTGTGTTGTGTGTGTGTGTGTGTGTTCCCCCCCTCAGAGTGAGCGCACACACACGTCAGCGCGAGGGGGCTCTGTGAATGTGACAGTCCAGACAGCCGTGGCAGAGAGAGCACGCGGAAAGGTGAGGAGCGCAGCGGGGGGGGAGGGCAACACAATGCCAGAAGAGCCAGCTCACCTGCAGACGTGACACGGAGAAACGAAGAAGAAGTAAAAGAAAAGACTAAGAAAAAGGAGGAAAAGGACGCGAAAGAGCCAAATTACGCGCAGCGGCGGAGGAGCGTTGGAGGAGCGCAGAGGAAAGCAGAGGAGCAGCGGCGCGTTGGGGAACCTGGGGAACCATGACCGTGGTTCCGGGGAGAACCGGATGAGACTGTGGCTCTGGACAGCCAGAGCACGAGGAACCAGGACTGCTGCTGCGAGCGCGTGCTCATCAACATCTCGGGCTGCGCTTCGAGACGCAGCTCCAGACGCTCGCGCGGTTTCCAAAACGCTACTGGGGAACCCGAAGAAAAGGATACGTTTTTTTTCGATCCTCTACGCAACGAGTACTTCTTCGACCGCAACAGACCGAGTTTTGACGCGATTCTTTACTACTATCAGTCCGGGGGGAGGCTGCGGAGACCCGTTAATGTTCCCGTGGACATCTTCATGGAGGAGATCAAGTTCTACGAGTTAGGAGAAGAAGTGGTGGAAAACTTCAAGGAGGACGAGGGCTTCATAAAAGAGGAGGAGCGCCCCTGCCGGAGAGCGACTTCCAGCGCCAGGTCTATGTCTGACACTCATTAAAAAACTAAACCCATTGTGACCTTATAATCCTTCAAATAGTGAAATAATTAACCTAAAAAGTCCTCTCCTGCTGATGTTCAGGTGTATATCAGTATGTAGTGTCTCTACTTTAAAGAGTCCTCTCCTGCTGATGTTCAGGTGTATATCAGTGTGTAGTGTCTCTACTTTAAAGAGTCCTCTCCTGCTGATGTTCAGGTGTATATCAGTATGTAGTGTCTCTACTTTAAAGAGTCCTCTCCTGCTGATGTTCAGGTGTATATCAGTATGTAGTGTCTCTACTTTAAAGAGTCCTCTCCTGCTGATGTTCAGGTGTATATCAGTATGTAGTGTCTCTACTTTAAAGAGTCCTCTCCTGCTGATGTTCAGGTGTATATCAGTATGTAGTGTCTCTACTTTAAAGAGTCCTCTCCTGCTGATGTTCAGGTGTATATCAGTGTGTAGTGTCTCTACTTTAAAGAGTCCTCTCCTGCGGATGTTCAGGTGTATATCAGTATGTAGTGTCTCTACTTTAAAGAGTCCTCTCCTGCTGATGTTCAGGTGTATATCAGTGTGTAGTGTCTCTACTTTAAAGAGTCCTCTCCTGCTGATGTTCAGGTGTATATCAGTATGTAGTGTCTCTACTTTAAAGAGTCCTCTCCCGCTGATGTTCAGGTGTATATCAGTATGTAGTGTCTCTACTTTAAAGAGTCCTCTCCCGCTGATGTTCAGGTGTATATCAGTATGTAGTGTCTCTACTTTAAAGAGTCCTCTCCCGCTGATGTTTAGGTGTATATCAGTATGCAGTGTCTCTACTTTAAAGAGTCCTCTCCCGCTGATGTTCAGGTGTATATCAGTATGTAGTGTCTCTACTTTAAAGAGTCCTCTCCGCTGATGTTCAGGTGTATATCAGTGTGTAGTGTCTCTACTTTAAAGAGTCCTCTCCTGCTGATGTTCAGGTGTATATCAGTATGTAGTGTCTCTACTTTAAAGAGTCCTCTCCCGCTGATGTTCAGGTGTATATCAGTATGTAGTGTCTCTACTTTAAAGAGTCCTCTCCGCTGATGTTCAGGTGTATATCAGTATGCAGTGTCTCTACTTTAAAGAGTCCTCTCCGCTGATGTTTAGGTGTATATCAGTATGCAGTGTCTCTACTTTAAAGAGTCCTCTCCCGCTGATGTTCAGGTGTATATCAGTATGTAGTGTCTCTACTTTAAAGAGTCCTCTCCCGCTGATGTTCAGGTGTATATCAGTATGTAGTGTCTCTACTTTAAAGAGTCCTCTCCGCTGAAGTTCAGGTGTATATCAGTGTAGTGTCTCTACTTTAAAGAGTCCTCTCCCGCTGATGTTCAGGTGTATATCAGTATGTCGTGTCTCTACTTTAAAGAGTCCTCTCCTGCTGATGTTCAGGTGTATATCAGTATGTAGTGTCTCTACTTTAAAGAGTCCTCTCCTGCTGATGTTCAGGTGTATATCAGTATGTAGTGTCTCTACTTTAAAGAGTCCTCTCCTGCTGATGTTCAGGTGTATATCAGTATATAGTGTCTCTACTTTAAAGAGTCCTCTCCTGCTGATGTTCAGGTGTATATCAGTATGTAGTGTCTCTACTTTAAAGAGTCCTCTCCTGCTGATGTTCAGGTGTATATCAGTATGTAGTGTCTCTACTTTAAAGAGTCCTCTCCTGCTGATGTTCAGGTGTAGTATGTAGTGTCTCTACTTTAAAGAGTCCTCTCCCGCTGATGTTCAGGTGTATATCAGTATGTCGTGTCTCTACTTTAAAGAGTCCTCTCCTGCTGATGTTCAGGTGTATATCAGTATGTAGTGTCTCTACTTTAAAGAGTCCTCTCTGCTGATGTTCAGGTGTATATCAGTATGTAGTGTCTCTACTTTAAAGAGTCCTCTCCTGCTGATGTTCAGGTGTATATCAGTATGTAGTGTCTCTACTTTAAAGAGTCCTCTCCTGCTGATGTTCAGGTGTATATCAGTATGTAGTGTCTCTACTTTAAAGAGTCATCTCCTGCTGATGTTCAGGTGTAGTATGTAGTGTCTCTACTTTAAAGAGTCCTCTCCTGCTGATGTTCAGGTGTATATCAGTATGTAGTGTCTCTACTTTAAAGAGTCCTCTCCTGCTGATGTTCAGGTGTATATCAGTATGTAGTGTCTCTACTTTAAGAGTCCTCTCCTGCTGATGTTCAGGTGTATATCAGTATGTAGTGTCTCTACTTTAAAGAGTCCTCTCCTACTGATGTTCAGGTGTATATCAGTATGTAGTGTCTCTACTTTAAAGAGTCCTCTCCTACTGATGTTCAGGTGTATATCAGTATGTAGTGTCTCTACTTTAAAGAGTCCTCTCCTGCTGATGTTCAGGTGTATATCAGTATGTAGTGTCTCTACTTTAAAGAGTCCTCTCCCGCTGATGTTCAGGTGTATATCAGTATGTAGTGTCTCTACTTTAAAGAGTCCTCTCCTGCTGATGTTCAGGTGTATATCAGTATGCAGTGTCTCTACTTTAAAGAGTCCTCTCCCGCTGATGTTCAGGTGTATATCAGTATGTAGTGTCTCTACTTTAAAGAGTCCTCTCCCGCTGATGTTCAGGTGTATATCAGTATGTAGTGTCTCTACTTTAAAGAGTCCTCTCCCGCTGATGTTCAGGTGTATATCAGTATGTAGTGTCTCTACTTTAAAGAGTCCTCTCCTGCTGATGTTCAGGTGTATATCAGTATGCAGTGTCTCTACTTTAAAGAGTCCTCTCCCGCTGATGTTCAGGTGTATATCAGTATGTAGTGTCTCTACTTTAAAGAGTCCTCTCCCGCTGATGTTCAGGTGTATATCAGTATGTAGTGTCTCTACTTTAAAGAGTCCTCTCCCGCTGATGTTCAGGTGTATATCAGTATGTTTAGTGAATCAAACCTAAGTAGAACTATGAATGAACAGGTACTTTTATGATGTTTAGGGGCATTTTTAGCCAATGTCTATCTTCTTTTTACCTCCTGGTTGCAGTAAAACTCACCTTTCTTTCTTCCCCAGGTGTGGCTCCTGTTCGAGTACCCGGAGAGTTCGGGTCCGGCGCGAGGTATCGCCATCGTCTCCGTGCTCGTCATCCTCATCTCCATCGTCATCTTCTGCCTAGAGACGCTGCCCGAGTTTCGTGAGGATTCTCAGCAGCTGTTCCAGCAGGCAGAGAGGGCAAAAGTACATCCTTTACTCAAGTAGAAGTACATATACTCGTGTTTAAAAGTACTCTGGTAAAAGTAGAAGTACTGACTAAACTTCTCTACTCAAGTAAAAGTGAAGAAGTATGGGCTTTGAAATGTACTTCAGTAAAAAGTACCCATAACTAGCAGCTGTTTTAAAGAGTACCTGACCTCCCTTTATATGAATAGAACAATAATGTCATTGTTAGCTAATGAATGTTTCCATGCTGAACAACGGCAACATGACAACGTTTCCATTGGTCCCTCTTCTTTAGAGAAGACCAGGAAATGATGGATACACGGATCGTGTTCAAATCAATAGGCACGCAATGACTCTAAATAATAATGATCACGCCACCAAACACACATTCAGACTAAAGGAACCAGCCTGTTTGGAACATGGAAGAAGTAGAAAGTACAGGTATTTGGGTTCAACATGGAAGAAGTAGAAAGTACAGGTATTTGGGTTCAACATGGAAGAAGTAGAAAGTACAGGTATTTGGGTTCAACATGGAAGAAGTAGAAAGTACAGGTATTTGTGTTCAACATGTGAGAAGTAGAAAGTACAGGTATTTGGGTTCAACATGGAAGAAGTAGAAAGTACAGGTATTGGGTTCAACATGGAAGAAGTAGAAAGTACAGGTATTTGGGTTCAACATGTAAGAAGTAGAAAGTACAGGTATTTGGGTTCAACATGTAAGAAGTAGAAAGTACAGGTATTTGGGTTCAACATGGAAGAAGTAGAAAGTACAGGTATTTGGGTTCAACATGGAAGAAGTAGAAAGTACAGGTATTTGGGTTCAACATGTAAGAAGTAAAAGTAAAAAGTCGTCAGAAAAATAAGTAGTGGAGTAAAGTACTGATACCAGAAACATGTACTTAGACAGACAGACAGACAGACAGACAGACAGACAGACAGACAGACAGACAGACAGACAGACAGACAGACAGACAGATACTTTATTGTAAATGTATCTATCTAATGTTTGCATTCCAGCAGCATAAAACATAAATAAATTAAGATACTGGAAATAAACAGTCCAAAATATTTCTGAAAGAGAAATAGAATAGCATTAAACAGTTTAAAACATTTATATACATGTGGAAAAAATATTTTAAAAACTTTTTTTAAAGGTCTTGATGAAAAACATCAATATATCACAGGTCTCAGATATATCCAGAACCTGTCTCTGATTGGCTGAAACACCAAACAGATCATTGCAGCATTACCCATGATCCCCTCTGTTTCAGCCCTGTTTCCAAAGTGCTGATTCTCTGTCTGTTACTTTAGATGAAAATAAGGAGCCCCCTCCCACGCCCCTCTGAGAGAGATTTGGTTAGAAAGAACTCAACGGTGCTCTAGAGGGGCTTTCACACCAACGCGGTTCCAGGGCCGGTTCGGAGCTAGAGCTTGAAAAGCAGTTGTTTCCTGTTCACACGGCAGCGGAGCCGCCTCTAAGCTCCGGAATCCGGTTCGTTTCAAGCACCACATTTTTTTTGGTCTAGAACAGTGCTTCTCAAAGTTTGGTGTGCGGACCACTGGTGGTCCGTGAGCGCCCCCTAGTGGTCCGTGAGTATATTGGTAACATTTCACATTTGAAATAAATAAATAAATAAAAGTTTTCCGCACTCTCGCGGGAATATCTCCGCAATGGAGTGAGGTTAAGTTTCACTTTCGATTGCATGATATAGCCCAGTGCAACACCTTCATCACACATGTTGCCACTTGTTTGTACCATTTTCAGGTTATTTGTAATCTGTTCTACAAAAAACGATGTGTTTTTTGATATTTGTGGAGTTAGGTGGTCCGCGAGTGTTTTTTTATTGGTTAAGAGGTCCTTGGTATGAAAAAGTTTGAGAAACACTGGTCTAGAAGCAAGAACCGCATACGTCACGCTTACGTCGGAGGGGGGCGAGATTAACCTGAGCTAACAGTTAAAGGCGAGTACGGCAAATACAAGTTGTGACAAGCGTAGCTCTGAGCAAAGTGACTAGAACGCAACCACACACTTATAAAGAAAACCACACTTTATAAAGTCAGGCAACACTAACCAGGCTTCGTGTGATTCTGTTTATTTGTGCCTTACTTTGACCATCCGTTCCTGTCATTGATCATTGTGGAGAGCAGGCAGACGTTTTGTATTATAGCAGCTATCGGATGGAATCAATACATGGGCTGCACAGGTTGTCATGTCCGACTATCACAAGTAGAATCATAATGAAAAATACGCCGGTAAAATGTGCCTGTAGAAAACGGCTTATGCCACAATAGGATAGCAACAAGTAGTCAAGATAGTCAGTTTAGCTTCGGTTGCTATGCTAACATCACCCATTTTATACCAGAGAAACTTTCATAACAGCGTTGTGATGCCAAACAGCGTCAATTCAGACTGACACACATTCCCTTATGGGGAACTGGGGATATGTATCAGCTGCTTGTGTGACAGTCGGACAGTGAATACTTTAGAGCTGCCGTGTGAGCTAACCCGGAGCTAACGGGAGAATAAACTCCGGTGGAAGAGCAGCACTGCAGCGGTCGGTAATGCCGCTGAAACACATGAATAAACAATGAACCACGGCACTCTGGAGGAAAGTATAAGGTTGGAGAAGTCGTTATTTAATTTAATCTGGCTTCGTATGATTATAAGCAACACGATCATCGACCCGACGCAGTCCCCCATTGTGTTGTTGTTGTTGTAGTGAGCGCCGTAACGCCGTTGGGGAGCAAATCAGCGACGTAAACGGTGACGTCATGACGCAGCAGCGGCAGCACCAGTCGGGCTCTGAGCGGTGTGAACACAACGGGGGCTGAAAAGCATGGAGCTAGAACGGGAACCGCGTTGGTTTGAAAGGGGCATAGGAGGAGATTCAGGTGATAAGGTGGGGGGTTACCTTGGTTGCTGATTGGCTAATGGTTACACAAGCCAAAACATCGTTATGACATCATAAAGGGCCAAAATCTGATCAGCTCATTTTCAGACAGGTTTTTATAGAAATGGATCAGGACAAAAAGAGAGAATCTTTGTTCCTGAAACTTTCAGAGTCTCTTACACAGAGGGGACACATTTTGATGTAGAAGAGACATGTGTCCCCTTTGTGTAAAGAGAGAGTCTCTTTACACAGAGGGGACACATGTTCATGTAGAAGAGACATGAAGAACTGGATTTTACACAATAGGTGACCTTTAAATACAGTAACGAAGTATTTTTTCTACTCCACTTCTTCCCCCCTCTGCCCTCAGGTGAACGGCACCTCGACTCGAGAGAAGAAGCTGAACCCCTTCACCGACCCTTTCTTCATCGTGGAAACGCTCTGCATCATCTGGTTCTCCTTCGAGCTGCTGGTTCGATCCCTGGCGTGCCCGAGCAAAGCAGCGTTCTTCAGGAACATCATGAACACCATCGACATCGTGGCCATCATACCGTACTTCATCACGCTGGGTCTGGAGCTGGCGGACCACCAGGGGAACGGGCAGCAGGCCATGAGCCTCGCCATCCTGAGGGTCATCCGCCTGGTCAGGGTCTTCAGGATCTTCAAGCTGTCCCGACACTCCAAGGGGCTGCAGATCCTCGGGAAGACCCTGCAGGTGGAGTACCAAACACCTATGATATGATACTACATTACTACTTTTGTGAGGGGAGTTAGAGAAGTGATTTTTAACCAGTGTGCCGAGAGGATTGTCCAATTTCTTAACTTAATCTGTCCAAAAGATATGATTTAGTCGCTGTTGAGCCTCTGTGTCTGGATAAGTAATGAAATACTAAAGAGATTAGTCATTAAATATCAATATGTTGTGTTGGACTACAATCAGTCATTATGATATCTCTTGGTTGATGGTGGGCCGCCGCTCACTCATATACACTTGAACAAAGTTCCCCCCACAATGATTGTTTCCGTCGGTTTTCCGTCCCTGTTCACTGTGAAAGGGCTGCAAATCTCGTTGCATATTTTTGTACAAAGACAATAAAGTTTTTATATTCTCTTCCCCCTGTTGGACTTTGTGATCTGAACACTTGTTTCTCCTCCAGGCCAGCATGAGGGAGCTTGGCCTTCTCATCTTCTTCCTCTTCATCGGAGTCATCCTCTTCTCCAGCGCTGTGTATTTCGCAGAAACAGACGACCCAGATTCAGGTTTCTCCAGCATCCCGGACGCCTTCTGGTGGGCCGTGGTCTCCATGACGACGGTGGGATACGGAGACATGTGTCCGGTGACCATCGGAGGAAAGATCGTGGGTTCTCTGTGCGCCATCGCCGGCGTTTTAACCATCGCTCTGCCCGTTCCTGTCATCGTGTCCAACTTCAACTACTTCTACCACCGGGAGACGGACCACGAGGAGCAGTTCCAGTACAAACACGTGACCTGTGGACAGCAGTTTGAGATCAACAGTGACAACAAGGACGAGTTCCTGGAGAGCAGCGAGGAGGACGAGGAGTCTCTGAAACACACCAACTGCAGCCCGAGGAAGGCCTACACAGGGAAGCTCACCGACGTCTGAGGGGAGGATGTTGGGGTCTTTGGAGATAGAGTTACGCAGCTAAAAGGATTGAGCTTTAGCACCAAGACAAGGATTCATTTAGGAGGGATTGTACTCCTCATATACCCAAAAAACTGTTCTTCCATTACACACTGTGGGCGGGAGAAAGGGATCCCAGTTTGCACCAAGACAAGGATTCATTTAGGGGTTAGGGTCCTCATTTATACCCAAAAAACTGTTCTTCCTTTACACAAGGCCTGAGTGGAGAAAGGGGAACGTTTAGGATGATTTAAATCCATGTGTACCCAAAAAACTGATATCCATTACACACTGGGAGAGAGAAAGGGATGACATGGATTCATGTAGGGGTTAGGGTCCTCTTTTATATCCAAAAACTGTTCTTTTAGGCTGGATTATAATCAGAGGAGGAGGAAGTACTCAGATCTTGTACTTGAGTAAAAGTAGAAGTACTCAGATCTTGTATTTTAGTAAAAGTAGAAGTACTCAGATCTTGTACTTTAGTAAAAGTAGAAGTACTCAGATCTTGAGTAAAATTAGAAGTACTCAGATCTTGTACTTGAGCAAAAGTAGAAGTACTCAGATCTACTTGAGTAAAAGTAGAAGTACTCAGATCTTGTATTTTAGTAAAAGTAGAAGTACTCAGATCTTGAGTAAAAGTAGAAGTACTCAGATCTTGTATTTTAGTAAAAGTACTCGATCTTGACTTTAGTAAAAGTAGAAGTACTCAGATTGAGTAAAAGTAGAAGTACTCAGATCTTGTACTTAGAAAAGTAGAAGTACTCAGATCTTGTACTTTAGCAAAAGTAGAAGTACTCAGATCTTGCACTTGAGTAAAAGTAGAAGTACCAGAGTGTAGGAATACTCTGTTACAGTAAAAGTCTTGGATTCAAAATGTTAATCAAGTAAAAGTAGTCATTGTGCAGATTGGCCCATTTCAGAATAATATATATGATATGTTTACAATGATTGATCATTAAAGTTTAGTGGAGTAGAAGTACAAATTAGTACAACATTGAAATACTCAAGTAAAGTACCTTCAAAGTGTACTTGAGTAAATGTAATTAGTTACTTTCCACCTCTGATTATAATCCACTTTTATCTAAAAACGGTCTTCCTTTACGCGGCCTGATGGACAGCCAAGCACTTTATTAATGTTCTTTTTAATGTTTATCTTAGTAAAGGAGTAATTTATTGCCATAATGATTCAGGTTTAAAGTTTACATTTGCTTATTTGTATATTATTTGAAGGACGAGGGACACAACACAGGACCAATTTAATCTAAATACACAAAAAAAGCAGTTCTCTTTTACCCAAACGAGCAGCGCCACCAAGTGGATGAAACGCAGCGCTGCGTCTCCAAATGAAATGGAAGCAGTTTCTATAGCAACCTTCCAGACTTTCTGTATTGCCTGACACGGGAGTGAAGGACGAGCCACGAAAACCACCATGTTGTGCAAAGAGCCTCCATGTTGTCTGATCCAGAGCCTCATTTCAACATTTATCAGTAAAAAATATACAATTCAACACATTTCCTGCAAGATACGTCCATGCATCTGCAGGGGACAGCATCCAAACAACACATTATGCTCTAATTAGGATATTTTAGGGTTACAATTCACAAAAAATAACCAGAAATGTCCATCAAGTTCTCAGAGACACTACTGAGCTTATGTTTTTATATATAAAAAGGGATAGGATGTAATAAAACAGAAGGAAATTGTCACATTCAATAGTTTGACTGAAAAATATGACAATGGGGATGTTTTAGAGCTCGACTGATGCTGATTTTGGGATGGATTTGCCCAATATGGACACCAAGATATTAATTTAGTACCTTAAGCTGGACACTTTAGCGTCAACGAGCAGTTGTTTTGATAGTTTGTATGGAAAAGCAATCATTTAATTAACAAAAACCCAAAAAACAACAAAATCTGATTAAAAAAGACTTAAAAATGTGATGTATGGAAGGTAAAAGGTGCCATAATGTGAATCTTTGGCATTGACGTTATTTTATCTGAAAAAAATTACAAATTCATTGCCACCTGTCACCTTTAGTAAAGCTTAGTAGTTGTTTAAAATCTATTGATATTGAATACTTGCCACTATTTTAAGCATTTTAAGTCTAAAAAAACGTCCAATTAGTTATGATCTTCCAGTCACATGACCCAAGAGATAAACCTTATTATTATTGAAAAAGGGTTTAAAAAGTCAACATTTCAACGCCATAAACGCAGATTTAAAAGTCAACACACTGAATCGCCTGCTGTGTTTTCCATAAGAACCTCCGTCATTAAAGCACCTTAGTTTCTGGACTCGTCAACAACACCTGATGGAAAAAAGGGGAATTTCTTTTGGGAAGAAACTGAGGATTTAAAGAGTTTCCTGGAGACGTTGGATTATTATCTGATGGATGGAGTTCAATCATCGACGGAAGGACGGACAGACGTTGAACGACCAACATCTGGACGTCTCGTCACAAAGAGAGGTGAGTTAAACCAGAAAACCTTTCAGTTTATCCTGTGTTGATTTGTCACAAGAACTGATGATTTAGTACAAATTTAAAGCCAAAATCCTGGAAAATGTGTTGTTTACGACAATAACGTTAAGACATAAAGACCGGGATGCAATGTTGACAGAAGTTCATTTACTAAAGTATTCAGATCTATTTTGTCATACTTGTAACTTTACTCCATGTTACGCTGCTTTTATCCTTCTACTGCACTACATTTCAGCTGCAATTAAAGCACATTTAGTCAAC
>JAAKFY010000003.1:25706474-25713974 GCA_011823955.1 Dissostichus mawsoni
CTCTCTCACTCTGATATGTGTGTCTCTCTCTCTCTCTGATTGTGTGTGTTCTCTCTCTCTCTCTCTCTCTCTGATATATGTGTGTGTCTCTCTCTCTCTCTCTCTCTGATGTCTCTCTCTCTCTCAGAAATAATAATATAATATATATAACTATTAATAATAAATAACTATAAATAAACATAAATGAATATATTGAGCGTCCTCACCTTCACGGCCTCGCTGATGATGGCGAAAGCACGCCGGGACCCGCAGAGGCAACATGTTGAAGGGGGAGACAAGGGGGAGGAAACATGTTGCAGGGAGGATGTGAGGGGGAGGCAACCCCTTTTAGGGGGGGAGACAACTGGTTGCATGGAGGATATGAGGGGGGATGCAACCTGTTTTAGGGGGGATGAAATGGGGGAGACAACCTCTTGTAGGGGGGAAACAACAGGTTGAAGGGGGAGACAAGAGGCTGAAGAGGGGAGGAAAGTTGCCGAATGGGGGAGGAAAACAGGCTGTAAGAGAGGGGAAGTGAGGGGGGAAACAACCTGTTGAAGGGGGGGAGACAACAGGTTGAAGGGGGGATGTGAGGGGGGAGGAAACAGGCAGAAGAGGGAGGAAAGTTGTTGAAGGGGGGAGACAACAGGCGGCTGTAGGGTGGAAGTAAGGGGGGAGACAACAGGCGGCTGTAGGGTGGAAGTAAGGGAGGAGGAAACAGGCTGAAGGGTGGAAGTAAGGGGGGAGGAAACAGGCTGAAGGGTGGAAGTAAGGGGGGAGGAAACCGGCTGAAGGGGGGAAGTAGGGGGGAGGAAACAGGCTGAAGGGTGGAAGTAAGGGGGGAGGAAACAGGCTGAAGGGTGGAAGTAAGGGGGATGGAAACAGGCTTAGGGGGAGACAAGTTGCTCCAAGGGGGAGGAAACAGGCTGAACGGTGGAAGTAAGGGGGAGGAAATAGGCTGAAGGTGGAAGTAAGTGGGATGGAAACAGGCTGTAAGGGGGAGACAAGATGCTCCAGGGGGGAGACAATTGTTCCTCAATGGGGGAAGTAAGAGGGGAGGAAACAAGTAGAATGGAGGAGAAAACAACAGGCTGAAGGGGGGAGGAAACAACAGGCTGAAGGGGGAGGAAAGGGGGGAGGAAACAGGCTGAATGGGGGACAGGAATGGGGGAGACGTGGCTCTGGCCGTTGGGGGGACTGCAGGGGAGTTTTGGGGGGGCAGCGTTGATCTCTGCAAGCTGATTGGCTGCTGCTCCGATCGGGGGGAGGGGGGGGTCAAACTCTTAGGCCTGACCTGAGGGGGGGAGATAGAGGGGGAGAAAAACAAGACTTTAGAGTGAAACTTTCATCAAAATGTGAAAATCTGTGGTTTATACTGCCCTCTAGTGGACGTCTGTTAACACTGCAGACATACAACTCAAACAGTGTGTAGTGTCTCTACTTTAAAGAGTCCTCTCCTGATGTTCAGGTGTATATCAGTATGTAGTGTCCCTACTTTAAAGAGTCCTCTCCTGCTGATGTTCAGGTGTATATCAGTATGTAGTGTCTCTACTTTAAAGAGTCCTCTCCTGCTGATGTTCAGGTGTATATCAGTATGTAGTGTCTCTACTTTAAAGAGTCCTCTCCTGCTGATGTTCAGGTGTATATCAGTATGTATGTCTCTACTTTAAAGAGTCCTCTCCTGATGTTCAGTGTATATCAGTATGTAGTGTCCCTACTTTAAAGAGTCCTCTCCTGATGTTCAGGTGTATATCAGGATGTAGTGTCTCTACTTTAAAGAGTCCTCTCCTGATGTTCAGGTGTATATCAGTATGTAGTGTCTCTACTTTAAAGAGTCCTCTCCTGCTGATGTTCAGGTGTATATCAGTATGTAGTGTCCCTACTTTAAAGAGTCCTCTCCTGCTGATGTTCAGGTGTATATCAGTATGTAGTGTCTCTACTTTAAGAGTCCTCTCCTGCTGATGTTCAGGTGTATATCAGTATGTAGTGTCTCTACTTTAAAGAGTCCTCTCCTGCTGATGTTCAGGTGTATATCAGTATGTAGTGTCTCTACTTTAAAGAGTCCTCTCCTGCTGATGTTCAGGTGTATATCAGTGTGTAGTGTCTCTACTTTAAAGAGTCCTCTCCTGCTGATGTTCAGGTGTATATCAGTATGTAGTGTCTCTACTTTAAAGAGTCCTCTCCTGCTGATGTTCAGGTGTATATCAGTATGTAGTATCTCTACTTTAAAGAGTCCTCTCCTGCTGATGTTCAGGTGTATATCAGTATGTAGTATCTCTACTTTAAAGAGTCCTCTCCTGCTGATGTTCAGGTGTATATCAGCATGTAGTGTCTCTACTTTAAAGAGTCCTCTCCTGCTGATGTTCAGGTGTATATCAGTATGTAGTGTCTCTACTTTAAAGAGTCCTCTCCTGCTGATGTTCAGGTGTATATCAGTATGTAGTCTCTACTTTAAAGAGTCCTCTCCTGCTGATGTTCAGGTGTTATCAGTGTGTAGTGTCTCTACTTTAAAGAGTCCTCTCCTGCTGATGTTCAGGTGTATATCAGTATGTAGTGTCTCTACTTTAAAGAGTCCTCTCCTGCTGATGTTCAGGTGTATATCAGTATGTAGTGTCTACACTTTAAAGAGTCCTCACCTGAGGTAGCATGGTAGCTGCTTGTCCTGCTAGCCGGTGCAGGGAGCTGACTTGAGGCACCTTGATGGGTAGAGTAGCGAGAGTTCCCAGCATCTGAAAGGCACACAAACGCAACACGGACATTAATAAACATCAACATTAAGTGTGAAAAAACATACAACAATATTCTATAATTTGGTTCGTCCCGAGTGTAAAAGGCCCTAAAACAACACATTTTTACTACTATAATAACTTTATTACCTAATACAAGTTATCAGATGTAAATACATGACTAAAAAACGCATATTTAAGGAGTTTGAGGCTTTAAAATTGTGATTTTTGCTGCTTATAATTACTTTACTTTCTTATAATAGTGAATAAATGATGACTGTATCAACAGGCTTGGAAATGCATGGATAGAAACGTCATTGTAAGGAAGCAAAGGCGGTGAAATAGCAATTTTGTCATGTAGACAAAAGTAATCAGAGGTAAAGTAAAAAACAAAGATGGATGTTTGACGTGCAAACTACATATTTCTCACATTTCTGCTTCGTTACCCGTAAAAAAAGCATTTAAACAACAAATGCTTACTATTATAAAACGTTATGTGCTTCTATAAGTCACTAGAATCAGGCTTGTAAATGCCTGAGTAAAAAAGGCAGTTTCAAGGCGTCTAACGCAGCAAAATGTGGACTTTTCCTTGTAAAACATCCACATCCGAGGTGGAGGCCCGTGATTGGCCGACACACCTGTCAATCAAACCGTCCTCTCCTCTATAATAACAGTAGTCAGCTGCTGACGGGGGAGAAATGGGTGAAACTAAAAAGAAGAAAAGGAGTAAATCTCCCCCCCCCTTTCTCTTTCTGTTCCCCCCTCTTCATCTTATTGAGCTGCAGCGACGAAGAGGAGGAGGAGGAGGGAGGCCTGTTTCCATGGCAACTGCAGAAAGGAAATTCTTGCAGGCTTTCATTTCAATGATTGCTTCTCCGGCAGCCATTTCTTTAACCCCCCCCCCCCCTCCCTTTAAAGTCTCAGATGTGAGTGAAAAACTGTGTTAATGCTAAGCTAGCAGTTTACACACACACACACACACACACACACACACACACACACACACACCACACACACACACACACACACACACACACACACACACACACACACACACACACACACACACACACACACACACACACACACACACACACACACACACACACCACACACACACACACACACACACACACACACTCCTCTATAATTTAACTTTAAACCAGAACGTTATTACTGCACTTAAGTTCTTAATTACCTAAATACTTTTTATTTGTTATGTATTTAGGATAAAACTAATCACTTGTTATTCTTAATATTTAACTTGCACTATTTTATACCTCAAATCCTCCTGTTTTTGTTTATTATGTTCTATTTGTTATGAAGTGGAGCAGTGTCTCCAGCAGGGGGCGCTTCCCTCTCCATGTTCACACACCTCTTAACAAACAGTCCTTCTTCATGTTTTATCTTATTAAACTCTCAGTAAGTGTGTGTGTGTGTGTGTGTGTGTGTGGGTGTGTGTGTGTGTGTGTGTCAGAGTTCACTGAAGGTCTGAAACAATGCAGTGTAAATGTATTCACTCATGCAGAGCAGCTTCCCATTACAACTCATTACTGATCCTTCAGAGTGTAGAGAGCAGGTGGTCACACACACACACACACACACACCACACACACACACACACACACACCACACACACAACACACACACACACACACACACACACACACACACACACACACACACACACACACACACACACACACCACACCACACACACACACACACACACACACACACACACACATTTTATTTTACAGATGTATTATTTTTAATGGCCCTGCTGTGACTCCATACAATCTGAGCTTCTCAAACAATGATGAAACGCAGCAGCAGCTTTATCGCACACAATGATTGTGTGTGTGTGTGTGTGTGTGTGTGTGTGTGTGTGTGTGTGTGTGTGTGTGTGTGTGTGTGTGTGTGTGTGTGTCGGAGAGCCTCGGACCTGCTCTGAATCTTAAACACACACACAGAGCATGAGACGGTGAATCAGCCAATGAGAGTGCTCGGTTTGATCCTGATGTGACTCGACAAAACTTCTGAAGCTCGACAACTACGACTCGACGTGTCTCAAAACACACATTTATTATTATTAGTAATTTCTCTTTGTTGTTATTAATTTATTTGAATTAGTTTTATTTTATTTGTATTATTAATTAATAAAATCTTTACTTTCAAATAATTCTGCATCGTGGATTATAAGTGAAAACACAGTAAAGACTTAAAATGGCACGTTTTCCTTATTACCCTTTGCAGTAACTGTAAAAACAGAAGGAATTGTGTAATTAACTACATTTAAAAAAAGGTAAGAAATTGCAATAAAAGATTAAATTAACAAATAAAAGATTTTTAAACAATATGGTTAAAGAAAGTGTAAAACATTTTTTAATAGAAATATATTTTTAAAACATTATAAAAAAGTACAATAAAAAAAGTTAAAAAAAACATTTAATAAATAATAATAATATAAAAATACGAAGAAACTAAGAAAGTTTAAAAAATGCTATAAAAAAAGAAAAGAAAATGTTAATAAAAGAACCCAAAGGTGAAATCGTGTGCAATAAAAAAGATTACAAAAATCATATAGAAATTCAAACGACATAAGTTAAAAAAAAAAAGGAAAATTAATTTTAAAACCAGAAAATAATTGTGGGATTGTCAAATGTCCTCCGGTCTTTGAATGCATCATGTGCAACTCAAGATTCCATCTCTACAAAAGGGGCGGGGCTTCATGAGGTGAAAACCTATATAAACAACATCATCACAGCACTTCCTGTTTCCTGTTTACCTGCGAGGGGGGGGGCAGCTCTGCTCTCCTGCTGGGGGGGGGCGACCCGTTAACGTGAGCCGTCACCATGGAGACGGGGGTCTTTGTGGGGGGGGAGGGGGCCGCGGGGTCTTCAGGAGGGACAACGATTTAGAGGAGCTTCTCACCGCCAGCTTCTGAAAGACAGGAGAGTGAGAGAGAGAGAGAGAGAGAGAGAGAGAGAGAGAGAGAGAGAGAGAGAGAGAGAGAGAGAGAGAGAGAGAGAGAACACAGGGGAATCATGTGGAGTTCTTTATCATTAAGTTATTATTTATAAATATATACAAGTGTCTTAAAGCACTTGTATTTATTTACAGTTCTTTATTAGACAGTTAGACGTTTCCCCGGTTACAGCGAAACAGACTAGCAGTTACAGAGAGCAGTGAACGTTAGCTATAAGGGAACCGTTCACATCGAAACCCTCCCCTTCAAATTAAATGTATTTTTTATCATTTCTTTAAATATAATCGTTGACGTTAATTACATTTATTTTGTCCTCAAATTACACAAAATGAGTGTAGGTTATTTGAAGCATTTTTTATTCTAATTGTATTTATTTATATATTCTTTTTTCATTTAATTTGAAACCTTTATTTAAGCAGGTGAATCCCATTGAGATCAATAGGCGCTTTCACACCAAGTACTTTGCCGCACTGAGTTCATGAGAACTCTTTAGTTCTCATGAACTCAGTACAGATCGCGTTCACACCGGAATAAGTCCCTGGGGAGGATTAGTGAAATGAAGCCGCTGACGTCCTTCTTCTTCTTCTGCTTTGGGTTTACTGGCAGGCCGCAAAAACACTTCACGGCGTATACTGCCACCCGAAGTCCCGGCCGGAAGTCCCCGGAGTTGGGGACTGGCTTCAGTAGAAGCTGCTGGGACTCCCAGCAGCTTCTACTGAAGCCTTCCGAGTAAATCACCAGAACGCCGACACCTCCTCATCTCCAGCGCTCCCATGTTTTCTTTTGTGTTGCCATAAGTTAGTCTCTCTCCGTTGGTGCACTGGGCTAATGCTATGCTAATAATGCTAATGCTACCAAATGAAATGACGGCTTCACAAAACTTTTCTGAGTTTTATGGGGCGTGGTTTGCAATTCGCCCAGCCAATCAGACATGGGAACCTTATTCTCCCAGGAAAGAACCACCTCTCTAGGAGGGACTGAAAAGGGGGGAAAGGTTCTCATGAACTAAGTTCTAGTTCCAGATCTTTTTGGTGTGAACGCACATTTTCTGAACTATACTGGGAAAAGTGCTCCGGTGTGAAAGCGCCTATTGATCTCTTTTTCAAGGGAGACCTGCTGCAAGTAGGTTCCACAAGAAGACATAAAAACAGAACACAACAGAACAACAAAAAGGACATCATACAGCAAAGTTACAGCGACTACAGTTTACATACCTAACGACATGTACAGGTACCAACAGCATCAGATCGCATCTATCCGAGCTTTGAAAACATGCAGTGGAACCAGAGTGCTCAGTTTCCATTTTTTTTGCAGACTGTTCCAAGCTAGTGGAGCTGCGCGCCTAAAAGCTTTCGTCCCTAAGTCAGTCCTAGCACTTGGCACATTCAACCAAACCACAGCATGAGATCTCAGGCGACAGCTACTTTCAGTTCGCCGTGAGATCAGAGAGCAGACGGACGGTGGGAGTTTACCCAGCATGGCTTTGTAGATGAACGTGTACCAGTGACTGAGCCTCCGTACAGGTAGTGAAGGCAGACCTGCATCTCAGCGCACTGTGATACGCAGCATCTAGCTTGATCAGGTGGTGATCAGGTGATGATCAGGTGATGATCAGGTGGTGATCAGGTGGTGATCAGGTGGTGATCAGGTGGTGATCAGGTGATGATCAGGTGGATCAGGTGATGATCAGGTGATGATCAGGTGGTGATCAGGTGATGATCAGGTGATGATCAGGTGGTGATCAGGTGGTGATCAGGTGATGATCAGGTGGTGATCAGGTGATGATCAGGTGATGATCAGGTGGTG
>JAAKFY010000003.1:25718974-25772573 GCA_011823955.1 Dissostichus mawsoni
AAAGATGTGTCTGTGCATGTGAGCCAAAGATGTGTCTGTGCATGTGACTCCAAAGATGTGTCTGTGCATGTGAGGCCAAAGATGTGTCTGTGCATGTGACTCCAAAGATGTGTCTGTGCATGTGAGGCCAAAGATGTGTCTGTGCATGTGACTCCAAAGATGTGTCTGTGCATGTGAGGCCAAAGATGTGTCTGTGCATGTGAGGCCAAAGATGTGTCTGTGCATGTGACTCCAAAGATGTGTCTGTGCATGTGAGGCCAAAGATGTGTCTGTGCATGTGAGGCCAAAGATGTTCTGTGCATGTGACTCCAAAGATGTGTCTGTGCATGTGACTCCAAAGATGTGTCTGTGCATGTGACTCCAAAGATGTGTCTGTGCATGTGACTCCAAAGATGTGTCTGTGCATGTGACTCCAAAGATGTGTCTGTGCATGTGACTCCAAAGATGTGTCTGTGCATGTGACTCCAAAGATGAAAAACTGTTAAAAACAATCCAGAAAAAGTCAAAATATTCTTTAAAAAAAAGCCAAAGAGCTACGAGAGCGATGCTGGTGATATCAAGGTAAATGTTTTTAAAAAAAGATAAACCATTTCTCAAAACCACAAACTGGAAAAACTGAAATATTGATCAGATTTTTAACTTTCTAAAAGGTCCTTGAACACATCATGTGTGAAGAACGCTCTCGTCAGGAAAACGAGACACAAGACGACCAGGAAGAGAAGCAGAGGGACTACAAACAGACCGAAATAAGCAAAACCAGAAAATGATGCAGAACGACCAAAAGGACAATAATATATATATATATACAGAATATATCTGATCCATGCAGAGACCGAGCTCCTGACATGTTTTAATAACTGTGGAGACAGGAAACACCTTTATATTCTGACTGTGAAAAGAGTCCATGTGTTTAATTCACACTCTGACCTCCTGCTGCTTTATACTCTATATTCAGAGGAATATATACAAAATACACAACTATAGACACACATACACAACTATAGACACACATACACAACTATAGACACACATACACAACTATAGACACATATACACAACTATAGACACACATACACAACTATAGACACACATACACAACTATAGACACACATACACAACTATAGACACACATACACAACTATAGACACACATACACAACTATAGACACATATACACAACTATAGACACACATACACAACTATAGACACACATACACAACTATAGACACACATACACAACTATAGACACATATACACAACTATAGACACATATACACAACTATAGACACACATACACAACTATAGACACACATACACAACTATAGACACATATACACAACTATAGACACATATACACAACTATAGACACACATACACAACTATAGACACACATACACAACTATAGACACACATACACAACTATAGACACACATACACAACTATAGACACACATACACAACTATAGACACACATACACAACTATAGACACACATACACAACTATAGACACATATACACAACTATAGACACATATACACAACTATAGACACACATACACAACTATAGACACACATACACAACTATAGACACACATACAAACTATAGACACACATACACAACTATAGACACACATACACAACTACAGACACATATACACAACTATAGACACACATACACAACTATAGACACACATACACAACTATAGACACAAATACACAACTATAGACACACATACACATACACAACTATAGACACACATACACAACTATAGACACAAATACACAACTATAGACACACATACACAACTATAGACACACATACACAACTATAGACACAAATACACAACTATAGACACACATACACATACACAACTATAGACACACATACACAACTATAGACACAAATACACAACTATAGACACACATACACAACTATAGACACACATACACAACTATAGACACACACATACACAACTATAGACTAGGGATGGGAACGATTAATCGAATATTCGAAATGATTCAGGTATGAGAATGAGTTATGAATATTTTATTGTAATTTTTTTATTTGTTTATTTTCTTTGGGAGGGTGCCTAAGTTGATTACATGTGATCAAATGGAATAATTCAATGTATACGACAGTGCCATAGTTAAGTGTGTTAGGTCTAGAGGTGTGTTTTGCTCCGCTCACCGGCCCCTCACAGCGGCAGAGCTGCAGGTGCTGATCTCTCTCTCTCTCTCTCTCTCTCTCTCTCGCGTCGGTTATACTTCACTCGTTTTATGTCCAGATCCATCAGATCTAGCTAGTTGTAGCTAATGATGTGGCTGCTGCCCTCCCCTCACGCAGGTCACGCAGACTCAAACCTCATCTTATGTCCAGATCCATCAGATCTAGCTAGTTGTAGCTAATGATGTGGCTGCTGCCCCTCCCTACACGCAGGTCACGCAGACTCAACCTCATCTTATGTCCAGATCCATCAGATCTAGCTAGTTGTAGCTAATGATGTGGCTGCTGCCCCTCCCTACACGCAGGTCACGCAGACTCAAACCTCATCTTATGCCCAGATCCATCAGATCTAGCTAGTTGTAGCTAATGATGTGGCTGCTGCCCCTCCCTACACGCAGGTCACGCAGACTCAAACCTCATCTTATGGCCAGATCCATCAGATCTAGCTAGTTGTAGCTAATGATGTGGCTGCTGCCCCTCCTACACGCAGGTCACGCAGACTCAAACCTCATCTTATGCCCAGATCCATCAGATCTAGCTAGTTCTAGCTAATGATGTGGCTGCTGCCCCTCCCTCACGCAGATCACGCAGACTCAAACCTCATCTTATGCCAGATCCATCAGATCTAGCTAGTTGTAGCTAATGATGTGGCTGCTGCCCCTCCCTACACGCAGGTCACGCAGACTCAAACCTCATCTTATGTCCAGATCCATCAGATCTAGCTAGTTGTAGCTAATGATGTGGCTGCTGCCCCTCCCTACACGCAGGTCACGCAGACTCAAACCTCATCTTATGCCCAGATCCATCAGATCTAGCTAGTTGTAGCTAATGATGTGGCTGCTGCCCCTCCCTACACGCAGGTCACGCAGACTCAAACCTCATCTTATGCCCAGATCCATCAGATCTAGCTAGTTCTAGCTAATGATGTGGCTGCTGCCCCTCCCTCACGCAGATCACGCAGACTCAAACCTCATCTTATGCCCAGATCCATCAGATCTAGCTAGTTGTAGCTAATGATGTGGCTGCTGCCCCTCCCTACACGCAGGTCACGCAGACTCAAACCTCATCTTATGTCCAGATCCATCAGATCTAGCTAGTTGTAGCTAATGATGTGGCTGCTGCCCCTCCCTACACGCAGGTCACGCAGACTCAAACCTCATCTTATGTCCAGATCCATCAGATCTAGCTAGTTGTAGCTAATGATGTGGCTGCAGCCCCTCCTCACGCAGGTCACGCAGACTCAAACCTCATCTTATGCCCAGATCCATCAGATCTAGCTAGTTGTAGCTAATGATATGGCTGCTGCCTCTCCCTACACGCAGGTCACGCAGACTCAAACTCATCTTATGTTCAGATCCATCAGATCTAGCTAGTTGTAGCTAATGATGTGGCTGCTGCCCCTCCCTCACGCAGATCACGCAGACTCAAACCTCATCTTATGGCCACATTCCAGCTGAGAGGGTCTTCTCTACAGCTGGCCTGATAGTGAATCGTCTCAGCACCCGCCTCTCCCCTGAGTAGACATGCTCATATCCTTAAAGAAGAATGAGTATTGAATAGCTGCATTCTGTGATAGGCCCTGTTAGAGGTTATTGATCTCTGTTGTGATAGGGTTACGTTACCCTAACCGTTATGTTGTTCGTGTATGATCCCTCTTTCGTTTAAAAACCAAGTTATGTTTTAAGCATGAAAGCTGTAGGCCTATAGCTGTCAACTGTTCAAACTGTGATCACCAGTTCAATACATTTGACAAGTTCGACTTGGTTTCTACTTATTTCAACATGTATCTATTTATTTTCCACAAAAAAAAAAGAAATATATATATTAGGCTAAATAGGCTAAATGCTGGAAAAAGCTTTTAATGTCGGCTAAATGTCGCAATGGATACGGCTAAATGTTGGAAAGGATATGGCTAAATGTTGGAAAGGATATGGCTAAATGCTGGAAAGGATATGGCTAAATGTTGGAAAGGATATGGCTAAATGCTGGAAAGGATATGGCTAAATGCTGGAAAGAGTTTTGACTAAATGTCGGAAAAAGATCAAAGCAATATGTATTTAAGTAAAATGGCTTAATAATTTACTTTTCTGGTTCTTATATAAATGATAAACTGTCCTAAACATTGTCCGTTCAATTATATATCATTTTTTCTCCCAGTTTCCACTTTTATATCATTAATATTTCACATCCAGATGTAAAATATGCAGTAAATCACTGAATTGACTAATTTATAATATCACACTGTCCAGATTAAATCTCTATATTATCTTTCTCCTGTCTGCGAAGCTCAATCTTTAATAAATCATTCCATATCTAATCTATCGCTCAGCTTTACACTCACATCTTAACGAGGTACCGGCCCTTTAAGTAATTGCTGCCCTCTCATTATAATGAGTTCCTTCACAATAAGAGCGCAGGGACCTCAATGTTAAACACAGTTGAATCTTTGACACGGATTGAAATGACTTTAAGAGATAACGGAGCGAAATGAAGTCATTTCAGAGCATGATTTAGTCATTTCAGAAGCACAAATTATTCATTTCAGGCGACGGAACGAGTCATTTGAAGACATTAATTACTAAAGAGAAGGGATCAAAGTTATTTAAGGGAATGACCTGGAATTTTAGAGGACGAATTAATGATTTAAAAGAGCGATTTGTGAGCGACAGGACAGGATAAAGTGTAAAACTGAGATGTTGATGTTAAATTAGCATTTCTGAGCCGCTCTGGGAAAAAGAGATGGATTATGGGATTGAACAGAAACACTAATGGGGCGAAGCCTGCGAGCTAGTTCAGGCTCGAGCACTTATGCTGCATTCATACATAATAATAATAATAATAATGCATTTATTTTATATAGGCGCCTTTCAAGGCTCTCAAGGTCGCGTACAAACACATAAAAAACAAGATACACAATACATAACACCAGCATAAGAACATAAACAAGACAATGCAGTATATCAATCAATCAAATAATCAAAAAATAAAAAAGAGGATGTGTGATGGATAATGATCAGGGTGGATATGCGAGTGTGAAGAGATGTGTTTTGAGACGTGATTTGAAAATGGGGAGAGAGTCAGTGTTGCGGATGTCAGGTGGGAGAGAGTTCCAGAGGCGGGGTGCAGAGCGGCTGAAGGCTCTAGACCCCATGGTGGTTAAATGGAAGGGGGGTGCAGTGAGGTGGAGGGAAGCAGAAGACCTGAGAGTGCGGATGGGTGTGTTGATGTGCAGGAGGTCGGAGAGGTACAGAGGAGTGGGGTTATGGATGGCCTTAAAGGTGAGGAGCAGAATCTTAAAAACTATACGGGACAACGCCGAGCACTTATGCTGCATTCATACATAACGCCCGTGCCCCTCTCCAACCAACCAACCAGAGTCTCCTTAATATGCCGCTCTATTTAACCTGCCAGATCTCTCTCCATGCATCGCTTGCTGCTGCTATTGCTGCAGCTACTTCCACGTTGCTGCTGCTTGCTGCCCCACCACCACCCCAGCTTCCACCCCAGCTTCCACCCCACCACACCCAGCTTCCACCCCAGCTTCCACCCACCACACCAGCTTCCACCCCAGCTTCCACCCCAGCTTCCACCCCAGCTTCCACCCCACCACCACCAGCTTCCACCCCACCACCACCCCAGCTTCCACCCCAGCTTCCACCCCACCACCACCCAGCTTCCACCCCAGCTTCCACCCCAGCTTCCACCCCACCACCACCCAGCTTCCACCACCCCAGCTTCCACCCCACCACCACCCAGCTTCCACCACCCAGCTTCCACCCCACCACCACCCCAGCTTCCACCCCAGCTTCCACCCAGCTTCCACCCCACCACCAACCAGCTTCCACAGCTTCCACCCCACCACCACCCCAGCTTCCACCCCAGCTTCCACCCCACCACCACCCAGCTTCCACCACCCCAGCTTCCACCCCACCACCACCCCAGCTTCCACCACCCCAGCTTCCACCCACCACCACCCCAGCTTCCACCACCTTCCACCCCAGCTTCCACCACCCCAGCTCCCACCCCAGCTTCCACCCCAGCTTCCACCCCAGCTTCCACCCCAGCTTCCACCCCACCACCGGCCCAGCTTCCACCCCACCACCACCCCAGCTTCCAGAGTTTTTTACTCACAGAATAAATTTACAAAAATAAACAATAAATAAAAAATACAACTTTACAATAAAAATGAATAAATATAGTAATTTAAAATAAAATGAAAAGAAGAAAGACAGAAAGAAGTGCGTGAAAAAGATACAAAAATAATCATTTAAATAAAAAGTACACACACTGTAAATAAAATTATGAATAAAAATACAAAAGAAATTTAAATAATATATAAAAAGGAGTAAAAGTTAATTAAAACATTACAGAAAAATCTGATAATCCTCAAAGTGAAACTAAAACACTTAAAAGATGCTAAAACATATTCAAATTAAATGTAAAAATGTTTCTGTACGCTGAGAAACTTCTGCTTAAGCTGCAGTTAGTTTGCCGTTGGCAGTTAATGAACATCTGTTGTTTCTTTAATCACTCTCTACCCCCCCCCCCCTCTCTCTTAAGTATGCACATAATAAATTACATGAACCTGTTTTTAGATGTAAAATACAGCGAAGTTAAAAGGGACTTACATGCATGCTGCAGACTACAGTGGGAGCTCATGTTAGAGGTGAGAGGTTCAGGGAACTTTGTGAAGAAGAACCTCGAAAGGGGAGGGACAGCTGGGGTGAGTCAGGGGGGGAGTTTAAAGAGGGGGGGGCAGCAGATGGACTCCTCTGAACAATAGAGCGGACAGATGCAGCCACAAAGACCCTCAACGCATAAAAAAACCTCAAAACACTCAGAGTGCTGAAATGTCCCACGGCCTGCAGTGAAGCCTGAACGCCACACGGGGAGCTCACTATTAAGAAGGAGTTAATTAAATAAATAAAAGTTATAATTAAGAGGAAAATGTTAAAACTTGCAGAAATAATGTAAATAAGAAAAGAAAAATGTTAAGACTCATCAGAATAAATTATAATTGAGAGAAATATATTTTTAAAACTCACAAGAGTTCAAATTAAAAGAGGATTATTTAAAATATATATCTAATGAGGAGAAAAAATGTCAAACACATTTTTTTAAATGCCAAAACTGGCTAAGACATTATAATAAGATAATATTTTTAAAAACTTGCAAAAAAAGTGTATTTAACAGAGGGACAATTAAAAAATAAATATAATTAGGAGGAGTATTTAAAAAGAAGACAGGATTTAAAGAGGTACATTTAAAAAATATATATATATACCGGCTGACATACATGAAGTTGAATGAATAGAAAGCAGGGAAAGTTATCTGATATTTAAAAAATACTTGAAAGTAACTTTCTAAGAAAATTATAATTTATACGAGTCAGAAACTTAATTTAATATTTTTCTAATCGTTTTTCTTTCTTTTTTTACTCGTGTCCCTGAATCCCCCTCAGTGATGAACATCTGTCATCAGATATCTGAGACTTCCTGCAGGACAAAGAGACCCTCTGTCCCCTCCCCCACCTCTCACTCACAGTCACACAGTCCACACACACACAGTCAGTCACTCTCTCACACACACAGTCAGTCACACACACACACATGCACGCACACAAACACTCTCACACACCACACAAAAAAAATCATACAACCATAAATATATTCTTTAAATTATATAAAAGGTATCGTATGGATTGTATAATTGAATATTGATTAAAAGTTTGTTTCTGGAGGAGCTTCCTCTTCCTCTCCTCCTGCATTGTGTGTGTGTGTGTGGTGTGTGTGTGTGTGTGTGTGTGTGTGTGTATGTGTGTGTATGTGTATGTGTGTATGTGTGTGTGTGTGTATGTGTGTGTGTGTGTGTGTGTGTGTGTGTGTGTGTGTGTGTGTGTGTGTGTGTGTGTGTGACGCTGTAATATCAGAGTGTATGTTTCAGAGCAGCAGTAAATATTGACGGAGGATCTGAAGAGAGGAAATCTGCAGCGTTTAAATCAGCCCGAATTCACCTACAAAATCCCCCTATTTCTATAATTATTAATACTATTATTCTATATATCTTTGCAATTATTATTATCATTATAGTTGTATTTATTTTATTTATATTATTATTGTATTTTCTTTAGTATGTTTATATTATTATCCCCTCAGGTGAGTTTACCTGAACACACATTGATTCTCGTCCGCGTCGATCTGCCATTACTGCAGAGACTCCTTCAATGAAACTGGACTTTATTTTATTGAATCTGAAAGGGGACCCATCATGCAAAATGCACTTGTTGATGTCTTTTATACATAAAGATGTGTCCCGGTGTGTCCCCGGTGTGTCCCGGTGTGTCCCCGGTGTGTCAGGGAACTCACGCAGCGTCAGGAAATAAAACCCTCTCCTCTTTTCCTCCGTACCCAAATCTCTAAAAACGGGGAACAACGGAGCTGATCCAGATTTGCGTCCGATATGACGTAATATCTGAAATGTGGACCCACGGCCTATCAGAAACTGCTATCAGAAACAAGCCCGACTGTTTGGAAGTAATATGGTCGGTGTTTACATTAGCATCGCTAACACTCAGAGCTAACCTGTACTGGAGAGCATGTGTGTGAAGAAGCAGGAAGTAAAAAGGAACTCACCTCGTGGTATAACCCGCAAAAGAGAAAGCCTTTGAGCTCCATACTGTTTCAGAGAGAATCCTTGATAATCCATGATATGGCGTTTCATCACGGCAGCATTTAGTTTAGACAGTAGCTGCCGGGTCCCGCATGAGCTCAGACCCCTCCTCTTTAAAGCTTTATACCCCAAATTAGCACTTTAGAAACAGGAAGTGAAACAGAGGGATATGAGGCGTGGCTAGAATGGGGGATCTGTTTGGTGTTTGGAGCAAAACACTTCATAGACATGTTTTTTATATGTTTGTATATATCTGAGACCTATGCTGCTGCCTACAAACAGCACGATAGGTGACCTTTCAGTTCTTTAGTTTGATCTTACATCAGAACAGAGAATTCACTGTTTCAGAATAAGGACCTTTTTTATACATCAATAATAATAAAAATGACCTCATTTTGACATATTTTTACTAAATTTGACTCTTTCTCAGAATCTGACTGTTTTTTTAAGAATTCAAAATTTTCCCCAGATTTTGACCTTTTTCTCAAAATTTCCCTTTTTTGTTGATTTTTTTCAGAATCAGATTTTTTTCCTCAGAATTTCGCTTCTTCTTAAAATGTACTTTTCTCTCAAAGTTTCAAATTGTTCTCAAAATGTTCACTTCTTTAAGAATGTATTGTGACTGGGTCTGGTTTCAGACAGAGGGTGAAATAAGGAGCTTTCTGAACATCAAAGCATGAGACATGTCCCAGGAGAGACACATGGAGGACTTGTTGCGTCCGTCAGGAGGAACTCAAACTGAAAACATTGCAAAGTGTGGTGAATAAAGGAGTCTCTCACCTGTCCGTTCTGTAGTTCATTCAGGCCTTTGCACAGCGTCTGGTTCTGAGGGAAGACGAGAGGAAACGTCAATACAACTGAAACAATTATTGTCAAAGCTGAAACTTTCTGGAAACTTTTTTACTTGAAATGAAGTGATGTAAAATAATGATTTGTTAAATTCCTACAAATTTTTTTAGTTTGGAACATTATTTATTTATCAGCGTATGTATTTAGTGATCCAGCATAGGTAATCCCTGTTTTTAAATCAAATTATAGTGAATATCTTTGGGTTTGCAGCGAATAAACAAGACATTTCAAAACATATTTCACTGTTTCTGACAATTTAAACGTCAGACAATCAAACGTTTCACAATTTTATGACAGTTTAAAAAAGAAATCTTCACTATTTGTGGACATTTATTGACCGAATGACGTCTGTTTCATTTGCTGACAGTTAAAAAAATGATTTCACCATTTTTTGAGTTTTAAGAAAATCTTTCACTGCATTTTAGCATGTTATGACCAACAACATGTGTTGTTTGATTTCTGTCTGAACTTCTCTTCCTCCCCCTCAGGTAACCGCAACCTCCCCCCCCCTCAGGTAACCGCAACCTCCCCCCCTCAGGTAACCCTCTGTCTGCACACATCAGGATGCGTTCATCATGTTTAATCTAACGTTCAGACGTCAGCTATATTCCCCGCAGCAGCAGATAAACACATTCATTCAGTATGCATTACTTTAACCCCCCCCCCCCCCCCCCCACACACACACACACACACCACAACACACACAACCAACACACACACACACACACACACAAACACACACACACACACACAAAAACACACACACACACACACACACACACACAAACACACACACACACACACCACACACACACACACACACACACACACACACACACACACACACAGCCACACACAAACACACACACACACACACACACACACACACACACCACACACACACACACACAAACACACACACACACCACAACACACACACACACACACACACACACACATTCCTGTTTACAGACCGAGAGGAACCCCTCTGCACAGAAACCCTCCAGAGCACGGTGACTGTGGAAAGTGCAGAAAACACGTCTCAAATCACTTCATTTCTGCAGGTTTTTATTTAAAAATACAGAACAAATCTCAAAGACATAACATGCACACTGTCTTTAATCAGAATTCATTGCCGGTTTTTGGAGCAGGAATTGCGAAATGAAGCTCCTCCTGAACGCTGACAGGAAGCAGCAGCCGGTGTTTGTGTGTTTATAGCAGACGCTCGGCTGTAAATATAAATAAACAGGAGGGGGGGTGTTTGTTTTTATTTGGCTGCATTCAGGGACCATTAGAGAGTGGGAGAAACCATTCATTTACTCAGAGTGAGCTGATTATTATCCTAAAACTAGTATTTAATTAGTCCTTCATTAGTAAAACACTCACGGGCACAGCGACTGCTTTTAATGCATAAATAGTGCATCTTAGGATTTGTTATTAAATCAAACTAAATGTGTATAAACAAATAAAACAATGATTTAAATTAATTACATTTTAATTTATTTTTCAATGTATTATATTTGTATTTACATTTTAAGATGATTTTTTGTAGTGAAAATAATTTAATTTTTTAGGCGTTTGTTTACAAGACATGGAGGATCAGGGTGCATTATGGGAAATGTAGGCTGGGGTGTTTTTAGAGCTTGGATGTTTTAAGTCCCGCTTCTTCATCTCTACACTTCGTTATATTTGGCATGTTGCTACGGAAACAAGCCCTCGTTAAGATAAACTGTTTCCTCTTCCTGCTCGCGCTGAGGATTTCACACACACTCACACACACTCACACACTCACACTCTCTCACACACACACACTCACACTCTCTCACACACACTCACACACACTCACACTCTCTCACACTCTCTCAACACACACACACCACACTCGTTAAAGAGCAAGAAACACACAGTCATTATTTCCCATTAAGCAGCGCCGCAAGGTAATCACTCTGCAAGCAGTCAGCTGATCACACCACACACACACACACACACACACACACACACACACACACACACACACACACACACACACACAGAAAATACGTTAATAAATAAAAAGGGTTCATGTTAGACTTAAAACTCAGATTATTCAAGTTTATTTTACACATTTTTGTGATATAAAGTAAAAAATGAACTTGAATATATTCTATGAGAATTATATGAATAAATAAAATAAAATTCATGAATATATATGAAAAATATTATTTGACCTATTAACTATGACTATTATATGACCCAAAAGAGGTTTTCTAGGAATCTTAACTTTTGTTTTTATCTTGTAGACATGTGTAAGAGGTGACAGGTGAAGCAGAGTACAGGTGTTTCACTTTAAATACTTTAAATGCCCCTCGCTGTGAAGCAGACGCTCCGGTCTCTCTCTCTCTGACCCTCGCTGTGAGCAGACGCTCCGGTCTCTCTCTCTCTGACCCTCGCTGTGAAGCAGACGCTCCGGTCTCTCTCTCTCTGACCCTCGCTGTGAGCAGACGCTCCGGTCTCTCTCTCTCTGACCCTCGCTGTGAGCAGACGCTCCGGTCTCTCTCTCTCTGACCCTCGCTGTGAGCAGACGCTCCGGTCTCTCTCTCTCTGACCCTCGCTGTGAGCAGACGCTCCGGTCTCTCTCTCTCTGACCTCGCTGTGAGCAGACGCTCCGGTCTCCTCTCTCTCTGACCCTCGCTGTGAGCAGACGCTCCGGTCTCTCTCTCTCTGACCCTCGCTGTGAGCAGACGCTCCGGTCTCTCTCTCTCTCTGACCCTCGCTGTGAAGCAGACGCTCCGGTCTCTCTCTCTCTGACCCTCGCTGTGAAGCAGACGCTCCGGTCTCTCTCTCTCTGACCCTCGCTGTGAGCAGACGCTCCGGTCTCTCTCTCTCTGACCCTCAGCTGTGAAGCAGACGCTCCGGCCTCTCTCTCTCTGACCCTCGCTGTGAAGCAGACGCTCCGGTCTCTCTCTCTCTGACCCTCGCTGTGAGCAGACGCTCCGGTCTCTCTCTCTCTGACCCTCGCTGTGAGCGACGCTCCGGTCTCTCTCTCTCCTGACCCTCGCTGTGAGCAGACGCTCCGGTCTCTCTCTCTCTCTGACCCTCGCTGTGAGCAGACGCTCCGGTCTCTCTCTCTCTGACCCTCGCTGTGAGCAGACGCTCCGGTCTCTCTCTCTCTGACCCTCGCTGTGAAGCAGACGCTCCGGTCTCTCTCTCTCTCTGACCCTCGCTGTGAGCAGACGCTCCGGTCTCTCTCTCTGACCCTCGCTGTGAGCAGACGCTCCGGTCTCTCTCTCTCTGACCCTCGCTGTGAGCAGACGCTCCGGTCTCTCTCTTCTGACCCTCGCTGTGAGCAGACGCTCCGGTCTCTCTCTCTCTGACCCTCGCTGTGAGCAGACGCTCCGGTATCTCTCTCTCTGACCCTCGCTGTGAGCAGACGCTCCGGTCTCTCTCTATCTGACCCTCGCTGTGAGCAGACGCTACGGTCTCTCTCTCTCTCTCTCTGACCCTCGCTGTGAGCAGACGCTCCGGTCTCTCTCTCTCTGACCCTGCTGTGAGCAGACGCTCCGGTCTCTCTCTCTGACCCTCGCTGTGAGCAGACGCTCCGGTCTCTCTCTCTTACCCTCGCTGTGAGCAGACGCTCCGGTCTCTCTCTCTCTGACCCTCGCTGTGAGCAGACGCTCCGGTCTCTTCTCTCTGACCCTCGCTGTGAGCAGACGCTCCGGTCTCTCTCTCTCTACCCTCGCTGTGAGCAGACGCTCCGGTCTCTCTCTCTCTGACCCTCGCTGTGAGCAGACGCTCCAGTCTCTCTCTCTCTGACCCTCGCTGTGAGCAGACGCTCCGGTCTCTCTCTCTCTGACCCTCGCTGTGAAGCAGACGCTCCGGTCTCTCTCTCTCTCTCTCTCTGACCCTCGCTGTGAGCAGACGCTCCGGTCTCTCTCTCTCTGACCCTCGCTGTGAAGCAGACGCTCCGGTCTCTCTCTCTCTCTGACCCTCGCTGTGGAGCAGACGCTCCGGTCTCTCTCTCTCTCTCTCTGACCCTCGCTGTGAGCGGACGCTCCGGTCTCTCTCTCTCTCTCTCTCTCTCTCTCTGACCCTCGCTGTGAGCAGACGCTCCGGTCTCTCTCTCTCTGACCCTCGCTGTGAGCAGACGCTCCGGTCTCTCTCTCTCTGACCCTCGCTGTGAAGCAGACGCTCCGGTCTCTCTCTCTCTCTCTCTCTCTGACCCTCGCTGTGAGCAGACGCTCCGGTCTCTCTCTCTCTCTCTCTGACCCTCGCTGTGAGCAGACGCTCCGGTCTCTCTCTCTCTGACCCTCGCTGTGAGCAGACGCTCCGGTCTCTCTCTCTGACCCTCGCTGTGAAGCAGACGCTCGGTCTCTCTCTCTCTCTCTCTCTGACCCTCGCTGTGAGCAGACGCTCCGGTCTCTCTCTCTCTCTCTCTCTCTGACCGTCGCTGTGAGCAGACGCTCCGGTCTCTCTCTCTCTCTCTCTGACCCTCGCTGTGAGCAGACGCTCCGGTCTCTCTCCCTCTCTGACCCTCGCTGTGAGCAGACGCTCCGGTCTCTCTCCCTCTCTGACCCTCGCTGTGAGCAGACGCTCCGGTCTCTCTCTCTCTCTGACCCTCGCTGTGAGCAGACGCTCCGGTCTCTCTCTTTCTGACCCTCGCTGTGAAGCAGACGCTCCGGTCTCTCTCTTTCTGACCCTCGCTGTGAGCAGACGCTCAAGTCTCTCTCTCTGACCCTCGCTGTGAGCAGACGCTCCGGTCTCTCTCTCTGACCCTCGCTGTGTTTACCGGACTCCAGCTGCTGCTGAACGTGACCCAAATATGAAATTATGGCAGAAGAAGAATGCATCATTTCGTACGAGAAATGTGTTTTATGGCCACCTATTATACTCCGATATCACCGTCATAAATCCATCTTTATAATCATGTGACCAAAACTGACCAAAGTTTTATTTAAAGTAGGGCTGTCAAGTTAACGCATTTTTTTAACGCCACTAATTATTTTAACGTGCGATTAACGCATGTGTATTTGTCCTCGGCCCACCCCGTAGTGTCAGAGCCCAAAGGCTTGACGTTGTTGTTGTTGTTGTTAGTTGGATGGTGGGAGATTCTAGCGAGAGATATGGATACAAGAAAGGTGTTTTAAACAGCAAGCCAAGCCCAGCTGATGCTCAGCCCCGCTCCTGCCGCTCGCTTGCAGCAGACCACGCTTGAAAGTTTGCCGGGGAGACGCCTGGACAACAACAGCGATAGCTAAATGGGTGGCTACAGCTTAACATTGTGGAGGACGAGGGCTGCGTGAGATCATTCGGATCGCATCCAACGTGTCGACTGCTCATCACAGCGCATTATTTTGACCCACAGTGGGAACTTCAGTCTCATGCTTTGACTGAAGATGAAGACAGAGGAGCGGCATCTCACCGACAACTGTAAACAGGCTTGTCTGTTTGAGCAACTGGCTCAGTGCAGAGAAGTACACAGGGTTGGGAGAGAGAGAGAGAGAGAGAGAGAGAGAGAGAGAGAGAGAGAGAGAGAGAGAGAGAGAGAGAGAGAGAGAGAGAGAGGAGAGGTTCCAGGTTGTTGTGTTGAGAATATTTGTCATTGTTCAAATGATAATAAACAAACATTTGCATAAAGCATATTTGTCCTCTCAGATGTTGATAAGAGAATTAAAAACTTGAAAATATTCCTCTAAGGTTCATTTAGAACAGATAAAAAATGTGTGATTAATTTGCGATTAATCGCGATTAACTATTTCAATCGACTGACAGCCCTAATTTAAACGACAAAAACTACAAAAAACTACATTAAAAACTACAAAAACAAAATTTCCCTAAAATCCCCATTTGTTTTTTATCTGGTACTACAACTCCCACAATCCTTAGCAGCAAAGGACATAAAAAGCATCTCATACAAGCATCTCCCATCTCTCCCCCCCCCCCCGCCCAACACACACAGGGTGTTTCTCAATGTCGAGTACGCTTGCTTGGTAGCACGTGTCTTCCGAGTCACTTGCTTCAGAAGCGAGGCAAGAATCCTTCCTGGCATTCGGAAAACGAAGAGTGGAACAGGCGAGCAAGTGTGCAGTGGTGCGTCATGAGAGGCCCCGCCTTACATGTGCCGCCACAGATTTGGGGAAATTAAATTGGTCCGTGCGCAAAGCATTGTGGGGATTTAAGACCGCGGAGTCTACACATGTGCAGCCTCGAAATTTCTCCATACGAAGTACGCCGGCTCGGTGGGATTCCAAGTATGCTGGACATTGGAACAGTCCTTCGGCGGCACTCGATGATGTAGTATGCTTGAAATAGTGGCTCTGGAGGAGCTTTACTCGAGATTGAGAAACACCCAAATACACACTTCCCCACCTTCGATGCATTCATGTGCAGTCAGAAAAATCAGTTTTTTTCTACCTCACCCTATAAACCATCACTCAGTGCGACCTTGTCTTGGAAGAAAAAATTAAAGTCAATTTATTACGCCGCGCTCAAGGACACACACACACACACACACACACACACACATACACACACACACACACACACACACACACTTTATCTGCTTTAGAAGTGTGTGTGTGTGTGTGTGTGTGTGTGTGTGTGTGTGTGTGTGTGGTGTGTGTGTGTGTGTGTGTGTGTGTGTGTGTGTGTGGTGTGTGTGTGTGATCAGGAGGTAAAATACAAATCTGAATTTTTCTAATTTGTTTTTTCAAATTTGTCAAAAGAAATTCAAACAAATGTAGAAAAAATAAATAGAAAAATGAAAACATTTTATATATTTTTCAGATATTTAAAGGTCATAGATTTGACAGAAAAAAACATAATGAATGTGTTTCCTGGAGAAAAAAAAATAACACGTTTTTTTCTTAAATGTATGAATTTGATCGCCGAAAAAAAAAAGGCAATATATTCTAGTAATTTGACCAAAAGAATAACACGATTATTTCAAATATTGTCAAAAAAAATGAAGTTAAAAATGTGCAACAAAAAAAATCTACGGGCAAAAAAACTCTGAAAAAAAGCATGTTTTGTTTTTAAAATGAACCTCATCGCTTTACTTTCAAAACGCTGCGAGCAACTTCATTAAAGCACTTTTTAGTGGCTTTAATTCAGATATAAACCCCCACAAAGGCCTTGGATTGGAAAGCGTGCAGAATGAAGTCAGGCTGATTAAAAACTGCAGTTTACAGGAGAAGCTTCAGAGACTCTGATTTAACCAGATCGGAAAAACTAAAGCAGCGTGATGCATTCAAGGACATATCTGCAGGCCTGTGGATGTGGCTATTCAAAGACTGCTTTTGTTAAATCATCTTAAAGCCTCTGTTCCTGCCCGGTTACCAGGCAACTCCGACTGAGGCTCATCTGCAGGAATAAAACGTCCTTGTGGAAAAACGTGAACAAATAATGAATAATGTGTTGATTTGACAATAAAGAATGATATGTTTCCTGTGATTAAAATCATTAACTAACGAGAAAGAAATGTTAAAGGAAATAGAAGAATAGTGACTTTAATCTCAGAGAATATCAGAGTTTTTCTTTTGGTAAATTCACATTTAGATGTAAAAGAAAAAACTGACACATTTGGAAAGAAATACAGAAAAATCTGCGATTATAAAATCAGTTTTTTCAGGTTTTGAAAAAACAAATCATCAGCCTCTTTACACAGAGAGAGAGGCCCACACACACACACACACAACACACACAACACACACACACACGCACACACACACACACACACATATACACACACAAGCATGCTGCAGCTATTAATAGTGTCGTGTAGTTTGAGAGGATGCACACACACTCACTCCTGGCTGCTAAACACAGAGAGGGTGTGTGTGTGTGTGTGTGTGTGTGTGTGTGTGTGTGTGTGTGTGTGTTTTAACATCCTGCAAACTGAACCTGGAGATATTTAACTTAAAAAAACCTCTATTACTACTAAACTAAATGCATAATAAACATGTAATCCACTTATATTCACATTAACACGCAGCGATGCTCATTCTCATGAACTTTAAAGGTTTATTCCGTACATTTTTTATTTTAAATCACTCAAAGGATCCTGACGAGTACCTGAACGCCTCATTCTGACGTCTTTCTGACTCACAGCAGGGCAGCGAGGCCCGCCGGAGAAACACTGACGGTATTTGTAGGTTAGACACACACACACCACACACACACACACCACACACACACACAACACACACACACACACACACACACACACACACACCACACACACACACACAAACCACACACACACACACAACAACACCACACACACACACACACACTGAAGAGATTAGCTGCTCCTGAACCGAACATCAGGACTATAAAAACTGAAATATCAATCCAATGTCCACTTTTCAGACGGTCCTTGAACGCATCATGTGTGCCAAACGCTTCCAACAACAATTCTACAAATCTGTCAGATCCTGAACCCTCTGACCCCTCTGAACTATATTAATAAAATCACCAAAATTACACCATTGACCACATCCAGGAATGATTCAAACAGAAAAAATGGACAGATTATCAGCTTTCCAACTGACCTTGAATGCATCATGTGTGCCAAACGCTTCAACCAGGAAAAATAATAACTTTTATAAAATGATATAATAAAATGCATATTAATCTGCATTAATTCATCAGATGTATTTTAAACCCTCTGAAATGTACAACTTCCCAGTGGTACTCAAACGCATCATGTGTGACATAGGCTAGGAAAAACAACAAACTAAAACGTAATATTTCATCAAAATAAACCCTTTTTTTCATATATGAGTAACGCTTGTAAGAACGTGGAACTTGTCGTCCACAGAGGGAACATTTATTATAATTATTGCGTATTAATAAACTAAATTCTTCTTGTTTTCCTTGATATTTAAAGCCGTCAGACTCGCTCGCTCCTCCGTTATTTACCGTCTCTTCTCGGCTGACATTAACGGCTCTGTGTTCAATAAGAGAGGAACGACCTCAGTGACCTTCAGCAGAGGAGACACCAAACAGAGGGGCTGATGGGAAATATGCGAGGAACGTAAATATATATAGATCTTTAGTTTTAGAGCCGTTATAACACTTATTAGCAAAATCTGTGAAGATATTCTGTCAATAAGGTCATTTTCTGTCTTTTTATCATATCTCTGTCTTTCTGTCTGTCTTTGCACCTTGTTGTTGTTGTGTTGTTGTGTGTCTCCTTGTAGATGTGTTCTGTCTTTTCATTGTTGTTCATGTGTTTATAGTCAGTCTGTCTCTTGCTAAAGGCTTTCTCTGATTCCTGGGTCACAGTTCTTACCTGTTAGTTTCTTTAATGATGCGTTAGGGTGTTCTTCTTCTTTTTGGATCATGTTGCACCTGTTCGGACCCCTATTATAGTTTTCTGATTCTTTCTGGGGGGCTTAGCATCCAGATTTGGTCTCTTTACCTTCTGTTTATGGTCAGTGTGTGTGTCCCATTTTCACCTTAACTAATGAAAACCAGTACTTTGTCAGACTCCTGTGTCACAGCTCTTTGCTCTACCTCTTAGTTTTGAACGATGTGTTGCGTTCAGGTACTCTGCAGAGTACAAACACATCGGCCTGACGCTAGATGTTCGTGGTGGTTTTCTGTATTTCTGGTGTTTCTGGAAATGTTTGGTTGTTTTCTTTCCATTTGAAGACGTATTCTGTCTTTGAGGTGATTCTGCATCCTGATTTGGTCTCTTTTTGCCTGTTTTGCATCTGTTTAAAGTCAGTTTGTGTCCCATTTTCACCTTAACTAATGAAAACCAGTACTTTGTCAGACTGTTGATCATCCCCTCGCCTCTTCTCGTAATGACTGCAGCTCGGGTGAGAGGATAAACACTTATCAGCTCTTTGTCTTTCAGAAAGAGAGGAATGTTTTTGTGTTCTGCAGCAGCTGCTTCCTCTCTCATTCACTCTCTGATGCGTGTGGTGTGTGTGTGTGTGGGTGTGTGTGTGTGTGTGTGTGTGTGTGTGTCTTTTCTAGGAACACACATAGACTGAGCGACACACACACAAGCAGAAAGAGGTCAATTATGGAGAAGGACTAACAAAGAGCAGAAACCCAGAGAGTGTGAGTGAGTGAGTGAGTGAGTGAGTGAGTGCGTGCGTGCGTGCGTGCGTGCGTGCGTGCGTGCGTGCGTGCTGTGCGTGCGTGCGTGCGTGCGTGCGTGCGTGCGTGCGTGCGTGCGTGCGTGCGTGCGTGCGTGCGTGCGTGCGTGCGTGCGTGATTAGTCTTTGTTATGGAAACGCTCTGCAGACTGTCTGAGATGGAATATTGCTGCAGAGGCCCACAAGGTGTATTTACACACTCCTTCCAGGCCTGCGTCCCCAATGCCTTGCATGATAATTTTGGAAGTCTTTTTGTCACTTTTTATGTCTTGTTTTGGTCTTTTGTTGTTTCTCGTTTCGATGTCTTTAGCATCTCTTTCCGTCATTTCAAGCCCCTTGTTCTGGTGTTCTTTAGTATCTTTTGGTCCTTTTTGTGTCTATTTTCAGTCATTTGTAGCGTCTGATTGTGGTCTTTTTAGCATCTCTTTTGTCGTCCTTTAAAGAAAGACTTCTGGATCAAAAACACGTTAAAGAGCTGCGAAAAATGTCCTATTTTCTCTGAATTTATTCCCAAAAGCTCGTTTTCTCCCAGTATATTTACCCTCTTCTTCCCACCAGCGTCCCACAATGCATTGCTTCTGTGTATGCATTATTAAGTCTCTGAGTAGCTTCCTCTAAGAGGGGGAAGTAGGCCTCGGTGTTCAACAGGGCCGACTTCAAACACGCTTTGAAAACAGGTTCGATCTGATCTCAGGGTTACAGCACAAACATGAACATGCCAATCTGCAGAGGAAACACGTCTTTAAAGGATGCATCTCTGCTGGTTTTCATCCCATTTTTCATTAAATGCTCATGTCTCTAAGTGTTGCAATGAAGGGTATCTTATTATGGGTTAGGGGGGACGTTTTCATGGTACCAATCATTCCTTAAAGATGAACAAACCTCTACTAAAGAGACGCAACACACAAATCAGGACAGAAAACAACCATAAGAGAGGCTAAAGGAGACAGGATAATAACACAAAGAGACACTACCAGCCAGAAAGACCTTGGACACAAAGCAACTCAAAACAGACCAAGTAGGAGCAACAGGAAACGAGTCAACGTCATCGCTCTCCCTATCAGCACGTTATCGCTCCTATAACCTCACGTCCCTTCTAAATAAAAGCACCATTTTAGGTACATTTTCATAAATATGTTGTCCTTTTGAGTCCCTTTCTGTGTCATTGAACACTTTTAAGATCATTTCGTGTCTCTTTTCCAGATTGTTATGCATTTCTCGGTCTTTATTTGGTCACTTTGCATCTGTTTACATGAACTCTCTGAGTTTGTGCTCAGTTTCTCTCTCACCTGTCCATTTGCACCTGTTTGGTTCTTTATCTGCCTCTTTTTGTTCCTTTGAATCCCAACAATCATCATCCTCATCATCATCATCCTCATCATCATCCTCAGTAAAACCCAGACGGAGAGATTTGATTAATGATCCTCCACCGGGGTCAGGATGAACTTTAGAAATACCAGACGTGTGTGTGTGTGTGTGTGTGTGTGTGTGTGTGTGTGTGTGTGTGTGTGTGTGTGTGTGTGTGTGGTATTTTAATGTGCGGGAGAAAACACACCGATGTGAAACGGCAACAATTCCATTTGTCTCTGCGTGAAATCGAGCGCAGCAGAAATCTCTCAGAAACAAGAACACACACACACACTTTGTCTCCCCCACACACACACACACACACACACACACACAGGAGAGCTTTCTGAATCATTACAGCAGATTTCACGCCGCTCGGAGCAGGGTAATCCGGCTCTCTGGAGGAAGTCGTGTTTTGTTCACTTAGCGTCTCTTTTCCTTCATTAAATGTCCCTGTTTGGTTATTTTGAGCCTCTTTATGGTCATATGTTGTCTTTTGCAGCTAATTATAAATACCTTTTGGATCATTTCACGTCCCTTTTCAGTTATTTTGTGTCTCTTTCAGTCATTTGAAATCCCTATTTGATCATTTTGAGTCCTTTACAGACTTAATGAGTTCCTTTTTGTGATTTTGTGTCCCTTATTTGTCAAGTTGTGTCTCTTTAAGGTCACATTTTGTCTTTTGCAGCTAACTTGCAACCTTTTCAGTCAGTTTGTGTCTTTTTCAGCCAATTCTCAGTCCCTATTTGTTCATTATGACTCATTTACAGACTAAATGAGTCCCTTTAAAGTCGTTTTGTGTATTTTCCCGTCAGTTTAAGTCCCTTTTTGGTCCCTTGGTGTCCCACATCTGTCCCAGGAGTTTGATGCAGAACAGAGCATGATGTCTTTTGATTTCCTACAGAGAGTTCTGGTGTTTCAGAGGAAGGATCACAGAGGTACAGCTGCTCTCTCTCTCTCTCAGAAACTCAGCCGTCAGCAGCTTCATGTTTTCTGCAGCGTCAGCACTTTGAGAGGAGCTGAGGTCAGAGAAAGAGGAGCTAACAGCTGCTAACTGTTAGCATGGTGCTAACTACACACACTGCTACCTGTTAGCACGATGCTAACAACACACACTGACAACACACACTAACAACACACACTGAGACACACACTAACAACACACACTGCTACCTGTTAGCACGATGCTAACAACACACTGAGAACACACACTAACACACACTAACAACACACACTGCTACCTGTTAGAACAATGCCAACAACACACACTGCTACCTGTTAGCACGATGCTAACAACACACTGAGAACACACACTAACAACACACACTGACAACACACACTAACAACACACACTGCTACCTGTTAGCACGATGCTAACAACACACTGAGAACACACACTAACAACACACACTGACAACACACACTAACAACACACACTGCTACCTGTTAGCACGATGCTAACAACACACACTGACAACACACACTGCTACCTGTTAGCACGATGCTAACAACACACACTGACCACACACTACCAACACACACTGACAACACACACTGCTACCTGTTAGCACGATGCTAACAACACACTGAGAACACACACTGCTACCTGTTAGCACGATGCTAACAACACACTGAGAACACACACTGCTACCTGTTAGCACGATGCTAACAACACACTGAGAACACACACTGCTACCTGTTAGCACGATGCTAACAACACACTGAGAACACACACTGCTACCTGTTAGAACGATGCTAATAACACACTGAGAACACACACTAACACACACACTAACAACACAGACTAACAACACACACTGCTACCTGTTAGCACGATGCTAATAACACACACTAACAACACACACTGCCACCTGTTAGCACGATGCTAACATAACACTGAGAACACACACTGCAACCTGTTAGCACGATGCTAACAACACACTGAGAACACACACTGCTACCTGTTAGCCTGATGCTAACAACACACTGAGAACACACACTGCTACCTGTTAGCCTGATGCTAACTACAAAGACTGAAATTGACTCAAAACAACTAGAAAGAGACTCAAAGGAACCCAAAGAGTCTCAAACTGACCACAAAGAGACTAAAAACGCCTGAAATCAGACAGATTTTCACACGTATAAAGACTCTTTCTCGCTGTGTGCAGAACTCTTAACTTTAGGAGAGACAGGAGGAGGAGCTTTAAATCTTAAGCTTCAGTTTTATTATAATAAAAGTTATTTTAGATCCTCTGTTCGATATATTTTAAGTTATAATATTATAATAAAACTGACACACACACACACCACACACACACACACCACACACACACACACACACACACACACACACACACACACACACACACACACACACACCACAACACACACACACCACACACACACACACACACACACACACACACACACACACACACACACACACACACACACACACAAATTATAAGTAAAACGTTGACATAAAACTGAGCAGGCCGCATGTCGACCAATCACAGCGTCCGCCACAGGTCACATGGGCCAATCAGACGCCTGCATCTCATCATAAAGAGCACTACTTTCTCTCTGCGACCCGATTCCTCAGCGTTTCTGAGAGTAAACGAGTCTTTTGGAGAGGAATCCCTCGCTGTACGCCACGGATCACATGGGCCAATCAGACGCCTGCATCTCACACGGATCAGTATCCCTGGTTTCACCTTGATTACAATCTGCCAGCTTCTGTACGCTGATACCCCTGAAGTAATAGATCACTTCTTGGGTTATTGTTGGTGTGAAACAGTCAGAAAAGTGTGTTTCCCGCCTCTCTTACTTTGGAAAGAGTATTCGTGTTGCCTTTAAATGGGTTCAAAATAATCGAAAAAATGAAATACACCAACCAGCAATAGTATTAAACTCTTAACAAAAACTGAGAATTACAATGTATTTTCTGAGATATTAAACACAACACATGATCTTTTCAAGTGTCTGAAGCTCTTGAACACACCGAAGTCCAAATAAATGATTCCTAACACACCCAAGGAGCACCTGAAGGCACCACGGTCTTCATTTTGATCTTTTTTTTTAACTATATTTGTTGTTTTCTACGGATTTCACTCGTAAAGACGTCTGAAATGGTGGAAAAAGTGCGTTAAGTTCAGAAATTGTGAAGCGGTGTGACACAACATGCTGTTAAAAATAAACCCCTGTATATGTGAACATGTGAAAAGTAAAAAAAGGCTTAAATGAGGTGTGAATGAGCAGAAAGCAGCAGAGTAACCATGGCTTCAGATGATGCTTTTCAAAAGGACTGAAAAACTACAACTGAGAGGAATAACATAAAGAAATATATAAACTGAGTGTCATGATGCAACGCAGAGCAAGCAGAGAGGAATCAATCACAGAGAGGCCTTCACTGTGCACAAGAAACGTAGTTAATTCAGGTTATTCCCGGCTGTATGGCGCTCCACCTTTTAAAGGGCCCAATTTAGTCCTTAGTCTTTATCCACCTTTAATAACCTGTCTTTAAGCTTCTGCATTAACCCTCATTTCCTCATGTTGTGTCATTTTGAGTCTCTTTTAAGTCATTTAACACCTTTAAGATCATTTTGAGTCTCTTTACGTGTCATTTAACACCTTTAAGATCATTTTGAGTCTCTTTACGTGTCATTTAACACCTTTAAGATCATTATGAGTCTCTTTACGTGTCATTAAACACCTTAGAGTGCATTTTGAGTCTCTTTACGTGTCATTTAACACCTTAAAGGGCATTTTGAGTCTCTTTACGTGTCATTTAACACCTTAGAGTGCATTTTGAGTCTCTTTACGTGTCATCAAACACCTTAGAGTGCATTTTGAGTCTCTTTACGTGTCATTTAACACCTTTAAGATCATTATGAGTCTCTTTACGTGTCATTAAACACCTTTAAGATCATTTTGAGTCCCTTATTGTGCAATATAACACCTTTAAGATCATTATGAGTCTCTTATTGTGTAATATAACACCTTTAAGATCATTTTGAGTCTCTTTACGTGTCATTTAACACCTTAAAGTGCATTTTGAGTCTCTTTACGTGTCATTTAACCCCTTTAAGATCATTTTGAGTCTCTTTTAAGTTATTTAACACCTTAAAGATCATTTTGAGTCTCTTTACGTGTCATTTAACCCCTTTAAGATCATTTTGAGTCTCTTTTAAGTTATTTAACACCTTTAAGATCATTATGAGTCTCTTTACGTGTCATTTAACCCTTTAAGATCATTTTGAGTCTCTTTACGTGTCATTTAACACCTTTAAGATCATTTTGAGTCTCTTTTAAGTTATTTAACACCTTAAAGATCATTTTGAGTCCCTTATTGTTTAATATAACACCTTATAGATCATTTTGAGTCTCTTTACGTGTCATTTAACACTTAAAGATCATTTTGAGTCTCTTTACGTGTCATTTAACACCTTTAAGATCATTTTGAGTCTCTTTACGTGTCATTAAACACCTTTAAGGGCATTTTGAGTCTCTTTACGTGTCATTTAACACCTTTAAGGGCATTTTGGGTCTCTTTACGTGTCATTAAACACCTTTAAGATCATTTTGAGTCTCTTTACGTGTCATTTAACACCTTTAAGGGCATTTTGGGTCTCTTTACGTGTCATTAACACCTTTAAGATCATTATGAGTCTCTTTACGTGTCATTTAACCCCTTTAAGATCATTTTGAGTCTCTTTACGTGTCATTAAACCCCTTTAAGATCATTTTGAGTCTCTTTTAAGTTATTTAACACCTTAAAGATCATTTTGAGTCCCTTATTGTTTAATATAACACCTTATAGATCATTTTGAGTCTCTTTACGTGTCATTTAACACCTTTAAGATCATTATGAGTCTCTTTACGTGTCATTAAACACCTTTAAGGGCATTTTGAGTCTCTTACGTGTCATTTAACACCTTAAAGATCATTTGAGTCTCTTTACGTGTCATTTAACACCTTTAAGATCATTTTGAGTCTCTTTACGTGTCATTAAACACCTTTAAGGGCATTTTGAGTCTCTTTACGTGTCATTTACACCTTTAAGGGCATTTTGGGTCTCTTACGTGTCATTTAACACCTTTAAGATCATTTTGAGTCTCTTACGTGTCATTTAACCCCTTTAAGATCATTTTGAGTCTCTTTTAAGTTATTTAACACCTTAAAGATCATTATGAGTCTCTTTACGTGTCATTTAACACCTTTAAGATCATTTTGAGTCTCTTTACGTGTCATTAAACACCTTTAAGGGCATTTTGAGTCTCTTTACGTGTCATTTAACACCTTTAAGGGCATTTGGGTCTCTTTACGTGTCATTAAACACCTTTAAGATCATTTTGAGTCTCTTTACGTGTCATTTAACACCTTAAGGGCATTTTGGGTCTCTTTACGTGTCAATTTAACACCTTTAAGATCATTATGAGTCTCTTTACGTGTCATTTAACCCCTTTAAGATCATTTTGAGTCTCTTTACGTGTCATTAAACCCCTTTAAGATCATTTTGAGTCTCTTTTAAGTTATTAACACCTTAAAGATCATTTGAGTCCCTTATTGTTTAATATACACCTTATAGATCATTTGAGTCTCTTTACGTGTCATTTAACACCTTTAAGATCATTATGAGTCTCTTTACGTGTCATTAAACACCTTTAAGGGCATTTTGAGTCTCTTTACGTGTCATTTAACACTTAAAGATCATTTTGAGTCTCTTTACGTGTCATTTAACACCTTTAAGATCATTTGAGTCTCTTTACGTGTCATTAAACACCTTTAAAGGGCATTTTGAGTCTCTTTACGTGTCATTTTACACCTTTAAGGCATTTTGGGTCTCTTTACGTGTCATTTAACACCTTTAAGATCATTTTGAGTCTCTTTACGTGTCATTTAACCCCTTTGATCATTTGAGTCTCTTTTAAGTTATTTAACACCTTAAAGATCATTATGAGTCTCTTTACGTGTCATTTAACCCCTTTAAGATCATTTTTGAGTCTCTTTACGTGTCATTTAACCCCTTTAAGATCATTTTGAGTCTCTTTACGTGTCATTTAACACCTTTAAGATCATTTTGAGTCTCTTTTAAGTTATTTAACACCTTAAAGATCATTTTGAGGTCCCTTATTGTTTAATATAACACCTTATAGATCATTTTGAGTCTCTTTACGTGTCATTTAACACCTTAAAGATCATTTTGAGTCTCTTTACGTGTCATTTAACACCTTTAAGATCATTTTGAGTCTCTTTCGTGTCATTAAACACCTTTAAGGGCATTTTGAGTCTCTTTACGTGTCATTTAACACCTTTAAGGGCATTTTGGGTCTCTTTACGTGTCATTTAACACCTTTAAGATCATTTTGAGTCTCTTACGTTGTCATTTAACCCCTTTAAGATCATTTTGAGTCTCTTTACGTGTCATTTAACCCCTTTAAGATCATTTTGAGTCTCTTTTAAGTTATTTAACACCTTAAAGATCATTTTGAGTCCCTATTGTTTAATATAACACCTTATAGATCATTTTGAGTCTCTTACGTGTCATTTAACACCTTTAAGATCATTATGAGTCTCTTTACGTGTCATTAAACACCTTTAAGTGCATTTTGAGTCTCTTTACGTGTCATTTAACACCTTTAAGATCATTATGAGTCTCTTTACGTGTCATAAACACCTTTAAGGGCATTTTGAGTCTCTTTACGTGTCATTTAACACCTTAAAGATCATTTTGAGTCTCTTTACGTGTCATTAAACACCTTTAAGATCATTTTGAGTCTCTTTACATGTCATTAAACACCTTTAAGAGCATTTTGGGTCTCTTTACGTGTCATTTAACACCTTTAAGATCATTTTGAGTCTCTTTACGTGTCATTAAACACCTTTAAGGGCATTTTGAGTCTCTTTACGTGTCATTTAACACCTTTAAGAGCATTTTGAGTCTCTTTACGTGTCATTAAACACCTTTAAGATCATTTGAATCTCTTTACGTGTCATTAAAACACCTTAGAGTGCATTTTGAGTATCTTTACGTGTCATTTAACACCTTCAAGATCATTTTGAGTCTCTTTACGTGTCATTAAACACCTTTAAGGGCATTTTGAGTCTCTTTACGTGTCATTAAACACCTTTAAGGGCAATTTGAGTCTCTTTACGTGTCATTTAACACCTTAAAGTGCCTTTTGAGTCTCTTTGCGTGTCATTTAACACCTTTAAGGGCATTTTGAGTCTCTTTACGTGTCATTTAACACCTTAAGTGCATTTTGAGTCTCTTTACGTGTCATTTAACACCTTTAAGGGCATTTTGAGTCTCTTTACGTGTCATTTAACACCTTAAAGTGCATTTGAGTCTCTTTACGTGTCATTTAACACCTTTAAGAGCATTTTGAGTCTCTTTTAAGTTATTTAACACCTTAAAGATCATTTTGAGTCCCTTAACGTGTCATTAAACACCTTTAAGATCATTTTGAGTCTCTTTACGTGTCATTTAACACCTTAAAGTGCATTTTGAGTCCTTTACGTGTCATTTAACACCTTTAAGATCATTTTGAATCTCTTACGTGTCATTAAACACCTTAGAGTGCATTTTGAGTCTCTTACGTGTCATTTAACACCTTTAAGAGCATTTTGAATCTCTTTACGTGTCATTAAACACCTTTAAGATCATTTTGAATCTCTTTACGTGTCATTAAACACCTTAAAGTGCATTTTGAGTCTCTTTACGTGTCATTTAACACCTTAAAGTGCATTTTGAGTCTCTTTACGTGTCATTTAACATCTTTAAGGGCATTTTGAGTCTCTTACGTGTCATTTAACACCTTTAAGATCATTTTGAGTCTCTTTTAATTATTTATCCCTTATAGATCATGAGTCTCTTTACGTGTCATTTAACACCTTTAAGATCATTTGAGTCTCTTTACGTGTCATTTAAAACCTTTAAGATCATTTTGAGTCTCTTTACGTGTCATTTAACACCTTTAAGATCATTTTGAGTCTCTTTACGTGTCATTTAACACCTTTAAGATCATTTTGAGTCTCTTTACGTGTCATTTAACACCTTAAGATCATTTTGAGTCTCTTTACGTGTTCATTTAACACCTTTAAGATCATTTGAGTCTCTTTACGTGTTATTTAACACCTTTAAGATCATTTTGAGTCTCTTTACGGTCATTAAACACCTTTAAGATCATTTTGAGTCTCTTTACGTGGTTATTTAACACCTTTAAGATCATTTTGAGTCTCTTTACGTGTCATTAAACACCTTTAAGATCATTTGAATCTCTTTACGTGTCATTAAACACCTTTAAGATCATTTTGAGTCTCTTTACGTGTCATAAACACCTTTAAGATCATTTTGAGTCTCTTTACGTGTCATTAAACACCTTTAAGATCATTTTGAATCTCTTTACGTGTCATTAACAACCTTTAAGATCATTTTGAGTCTCTTTACGTGTTATTTAACACCTTTAAGATCATTTTGAATCTCTTTACGTATTTAACACCTTATAGCATTTTATTCTTTACGTGTCATTTAACACCTTTAAGATCATTTTGAGTCCCTTATTGTGTAATATAACACCTTTAAGATCATTTTGAGTCTCTTTACGTGTCATTTAACAACTTTAAGATCATTTTGAGTCTCTTAACGTGTCATTAAACATTTAAGATCATTTTGAATCTCTTTACGTGTCATTAAACACCTTTAAGATCATTTTGAATCTCTTTACGTGTCATTAAACACCTTAGAGTGCATTTTGAGTCTCTTTACGTGTCATTAAACACCTTTAAGATCATTTTGAATCTCTTTACGTGTAATTTAACACCTTTAAGAGCATTTTGAGTCTCTTTACGTGTCATTTAACACCTTTAAGATCATTTTGAGTCTCTTTACGTGTTATTTAACACCTTTAAGATCATTTTGAGTCTCTTTACGTGTCATTAAACACCTTTAAGATCATTTTGAGTCTCTTTACGTGTTATTTAACACCTTTAAGATCATTTTGAGTCTCTTTACGTGTCATTAAACACCTTTAAGATCATTTTGAATCTCTTTACGTGTAATTTAACACCTTATAGAGCATTTTGAGTCCCTTATTGTGTAATATAACACCTTTAAGATCATTTTGAGTCTCTTTACGTGTCATTTAACACCTTTAAGATCATTTTGAGTCTCTTAACGTGTCATTAACACCTTTAAGATCATTTTGAATCTCTTTACGTGTCATTAAACACCTTTAAGATCATTTTGAGTCTCTTTACGTGTCATTTAACACCTTTAAGAGCATTTTGAATCTCTTTACGTGTCATTAAACACCTTTAAGATCATTTTGAATCTCTTTACGTGTCATTTAACACCTTTAAGAGCATTTTGAATCTCTTACGTGTCATTAAACACCTTAAAGATCATTTTGAGTCTCTTTACGTGTCATTAAACACCTTAAAGAGCATTTTGAGTCTCTTTACGTGTCATTAAACACCTTAGAGTGCATTTTGAGTCTCTTACGTGTCATTTAACACCTTAAAGAGCATTTTGAGTCTCTTTACGTGTCATTTAACACCTTTAAGGGCATTTTGAGTCTCTTTACGTGTCATTTAACACCTTAAAGTGCATTTTGAGTCTCTTTACGTGTCATTTAACACCTTTAAGATCATTTTGAGTCTCTTTACGTGTCATTTAACACCTTTAAGATCATTATGAGTCTCTTTACGTGTAATATAACACCTTTAAGATCATTTTGAGTCTCTTTACGTTTCATTTAACACCTTTAAGAGCATTTTGAGTCTCTTTACGTGTCATTTAACAAGTGATCCTGCAGGTGTATTTGTGATATTGGCGTACATCCTTCCTCTTGTTTCTCTGCTTACTCTTACTTCTCTTGCACTATTTAATTGGTTTCATTTGTTGTATGTCCTATATATATATTCATGTTGCTCAGTTGGAGGAAGTGTTTCATTCTCTCTCTCTCTCTCTCTCTCTCCTCTCTCTCTCTTCTCTCTCTCTCTCTCCTCTCTCTCTCTCTCTCTCTCTCTCTCTCTCTCTCTCTCTCTCTCCTCTCTCTCTCCTCTCTCTCTCTCTCTTCTCTCTCTCTCTCTCTCTCTCTCTCTCTCTCTCTCTCTCCTTCTCTCTCTCTCTCTCTCTCTCTCTCTCTCTCTCTCTCTCTCTCTCTCTCTCTCTCTCTCTTCTCTCTCTCTCTCTCTCTCTCTCTCTCTCTCTCTCTTCTCTCTCTCTCTCTCTCTCTCTCTCAACTTGTGTGACCCTGAGACGACCTCCAGCTTCCTCTGATCTGTAATTATTCCTGAAGGAGAGTTACTGGATGCATGAAGACCCTCTGACGTTCAAAGATTCAAATGTCTTATCGTCTTGTGCTCAGCAGCTACAGTGGAGAGATGGAAATGAAATAGTGCAAGAAGTCTGTAAACATGTAGATAGAATCAAACTAAATAACTATTTTACGTGTTCACAAACCCCCGTCAGTGTGTGTGTGTGTGTGTGTGTGTGTGTGTGTGTGTGTGTGTGTGTGTGTGTCTACATCAGCTCTGTGATTAAACAAGAAGTCTATATCCATGTAAATAGAATAAAACTAAATAACTATTTGACATGTTCACAAACCGCCGTCAGTGAGTGTGTGCAGCAGGAGGCCTCCGTGTGTGTGCATGTGTGTGTGTGTGTGTGATTAAACGCCGCGCTGCTCCCCTCCCCCCCTCCAGACCAAAACAGCATCAAAGCAATCAAAATGGAAATGTTAGGCCTGAATGGGGCCCATCCCCCCCCCTCAAACTCTGCAGACTTTCTCCTCTCTCCGCGTTACACAACCCCCGCTCCTCTCAAAATGGAAGCTTCCACTACAGAGCAGAAGACGAGGAACACACACTCAACAACACACACACACTCTAACACTCCGACACACACATTACACACACACACTCTAACACTCCGACACACACACTACACACACACACACATTCAGAAATAGAAACTGGATTAAAAACATGCAGCTGCAACAAATCAGGAGCTCAGAAACTGCAGGACATCGGATCGATTCAAGAGAAACAGAGAGGGGAACAAGACGCTGATGATTCAGATTAAACACAAGAGAGAGAGGATAAATAAAGACCTGTCATCTACCCTCTATCATCTAGCATCTATCATCTAGCATCTAGCATCTATCATCTAGCATCTAGCATCTAGCATCTAGCATCTAGCATCTAGCATCTATCATCTATCATCTAGCATCTATCATCTATCATCTAGCATCTATCATCTATCATCTAGCATCTAGCATCTAGCATCTAGCATCTAGCATCTAGCATCTATCATCTAGCATCTAGCATCTAGCATCTAGCATCTATCATCTAGCATCTAGCATCTAGCATCTATCATCTAGCATCGATCATCTATCATCTAGCATCTAGCATCTAGCATCTATCATCTAGCATCTAGCATCTAGCATCTAGCATCTAGCATCTAGCATCGAGCTAACATCTAAGTATGTCCAAATAAAGCATTAAATAACACTGAAGACACTTTAGACTGCAGGACATCAGAGCGATTCAAGAGAAACAGAGAGAGGGGGACAAGACGCTGATCACTCAGATGAAACACAACCCTGTTATCTACCATCTAACTAACATCTAGTATGTCCAAATAAAGCATGAATAATAACTCTAAAGACACTCAGAAACATCGGGATCAGGTCTTAATAACAGAGGAATAATAATAAATCATCACTCGTCGTTTCGATGGATTTCTGCACAACTTAAATTCAAATGAACTGGATTAAAGGTTAATGTACTGCTACTTCAGGAGCTCAGAAACTGCAGGAAATCAGAGCGATTAAAGACACTTGTAATTCAAGTATAACACAAGAAAGCGACCCGTCTGTCCAGCCTCGTTGACCTACTATTGTACATTATGAACATCTACTTTATGCATGAGATAAAGGGTAATAATCACTATTTTTAATGGGTTTCTAACGTTTTTAACGTGTCTTATGTTGTGTTTTGCTGTAATCTACTACGCCGAACTCAAGCTAACTTCTGTCTGATTTCACCCTGTGGTTTCTGTAAACCTGTGAAAATGCAGAACTCATAAGTAGAACGTACTGGTTTAAAAGCCCCACTTTAGTTTATTTAACGTGCTTCACAGACGCCACTTTAACGTTAAATAAAAAGGAATTAAAGAGCTCAGAAACTGCAGGGAATCAGATCGAGACGAGCAGAGAGGCAACAAGCTTCTAATTATTAAAGCAAACACAAGACAACGAGTGTGTAAACGCACAACAATCACAGTATTTCCTGTGGACCTTTCTATCATGTGTTCTGTGATGTTATGAGCAGCTACTTTACGCAAAACAAGCATGAAATAAAAGCTTAATAATCTGTCTTTTTGATGGATTTCTGCACATCTCGCTGCATGTGTTTTACTCCAAACTCAAGCTACTTTCTGCTCGATGGTAACCTGTGGATCAAGGACTGTAAAGCTGGGAAAATGCAGAGTTTATTTTAAAGTTGACTGGTTCAAAGGCTCGTTATTCCAAATAGAAAAGCCCACTTCAAGTCCTCAGAAACTGCAGGAAATGGGAGCGATTGAAGAGAAGCAGAGAGGGGGAACAAGGTGCTAATACATCAACAGAAACACAAGAAAACTATAAATAAATGCAGAAAAAAGCTATTTTCCATGAATTCTTCTGCTACTACATCGAGCATGAAATACATTTACCTGAAACAAGAAGCTATCTGTAAGGGGTTATACTTCATGATTTATAAGTGATCTGTGAATTGAGAAATAGTTTGGAAAGTAGTCAAATTGGAGTTACTGAACTGTTGTTAAAGTTAAATATCATCAGAAAAGAAAAGACGTACTTTAAGGGAGTTATAGAGAGACGTCGTGATTTATGTTGAATTCAAAGGTCAAATAGTCACAGAAAAGCTGTTAAAGTTAAATATCCTCCCAAATGAAAAGGCTTTCTTTAGCAGTCACATGATTTACAGAAGAGCTGCTGAACAGTCATTAAGAGAGCAACATGTTGATTGAGTCTGGAAGTCCATTAACTCCTGAGTGAGTTATTCAAGTTAGAAATCAGCCGAAATGAAGAGTGTTTCTACAGGAAGTCGTAGAATTGATTTGTTATCTGTTCATTATAACAACATCTTAACAGAGCCTGGTTAGCAGGAAGCCCAGCTGTTCCTGAACTCTAACTCCAGAGTGAGTTTTAAACTGAGTTCATTCAACAGTTCAATATCAGACAAAATGAAGAGTACGCATTAAAGTCAAACATTACGGTTTAAGTTATTATTCCTTTATAAACTTTAAGATATCTGTAAAATCAGAGGTGGGAAGTAACTAAGTTACTCACTTACTTTAGTACACTGTTGAGGTACATGTACTTTACTTGATTACAAGATCTGAGTACTTCTACTTTTACTCTCGTACAATATCTGACTACATCTACTTTTACTCAAGTACAAGATCTGTGTACTTCTACTTTTACTCAAGTACAATATCTCTACTTCTACTTTTACTGAAGTACAAGATCTAAGTACTTCTACTTTTACACAAGTACAAGATCTGAGTACTTCTACTTTTACTCAAGTACAAGATCTGTGTACTTCTACTTTTACTCAAGTACAATATCTCTACTTCTACTTTTACTGGAGTACAAGATCTAAGTACTTCTACTTTTACACAAGTACAAGATCTGAGTACTTCTACTTTACACAAGTACAAGATCTGAGTACTTCTACTTTTACTCAAGTACCAGCTCTGAGTACTTCTACTTTTACTCAAGTACCAGATCTGAGTACTTCTACTTTTACTCAAGTATCAGACCTGAGTACTTCTACTTTTACTCAAGTACCAGATCTGAGTACTTCTACTTTTACACAAGTACAAGACCTGAGTACTTCTACTTTTACTCAATTACCAGATCTGAGTACTTCCACTTTTACTCAAGTACAAGATCTGAGTACTTCTACTTTTACTCAAGTACCAGATCTGTTAACTCTACAAGTTTAATATCAGCTGAAATTAAGAGTAAACTTTATATTTTTCAAACGAAGTCAAAAATTATGATTTAAGTAATGAAGTCCCTTATAATTTATAAATTAAGTGTTAAATTGAGCTTAATCTTAAGGGAGTCTGGTTGGTAGTAAAGCCAGCTGTTACTAAACTCTTCAGTACGTATTTAACTAAGTTCCTAAATGAGATATTCGAGTTAAATATCAGCCGAAATGAAGATTATTCCTTTTAGTAGTCATATAAATCCAAAAGTTATGACTTAAGTTATTATTTACTTCCGAATATACAAGTTATCTGTTAAATTGAGCCTTATATTAGTGGAGTTTGGTTAGTAGTGAGGCCAGCAGTCACTAAACTCCGCCTCTAAAGTGACTGTTTTTAAGTGAAAGGCCTTCGGAGCTGTTAGGCTTTTGTTTTCTGGATAACGGTTAATAAACAGTAGAGCTTTCGGAACTGTTCGGCTCTTCGGAACAATGGGCCTACGGAGCAGAGAGCCGGGATACCGGACCAGGACCTCTCGGCGGGGCGGTGCTTAGCGGGACCCGAAGCATCCGGAGAGGAGAGGAGCTAGCCGGGGTGCTGAAGCTCAGCTACCGGCCTCCCTCTCTCTCAGCATCCACCCACAGCTACTGATAACCGGCTTAAAACCCCCCCAAAGTCACCGTGAAAAAAGATAGTAAACCGTGAAAAAAAGTGAAAGTACACGAATCAAACGCACCGCTGTGATCACGTGACCCGGTAAGAAATAACCCTAGAATAAAGTAACAAAACCGAACAAAAGACGTTAAAAAGCGACTAAATAATAACACACACGGTCGTTTAACCGAATAAACTTCCATAAATGTGTCCCGGGAAAAACTCCGGACACTTGGAGCTCATTCATCGGCTTCTTTTCTTTTTACTCTCCACAAACATGTCGACAAAATGGACGCTAACATTTTTACACAACTTTCAGCATTCGTCTCTGAGACAAGCAGCAGAGGTTACTGAGCAACACAGTGGAGAAAAGCAGGGGAAAGGAGGAGGAGGGAGCACTTTATACAAGCCTCCATGTTTGTTTTGGGCTAGTTTAACAGAAGAAAAGGCATTAAAAAAAGAAAGCTTACTTGTTTATCACTCAGTGCTGTTATTCTCCTGTCGTGCAGCTGTCTCTTAAGCTCTCCATCCTACAGAGAAATACAGATGATAACACACACACAGCGATGGTTAAAAAACAACAGATTAATTACTGATAAAGTTTCACTCCCTCCCTTGTAATCCAATCGAAGAAAGCTGCCTGGATTAAAATATATATTATTTTATTACCTGTGGGTCTTGCTTCATCTGTGCAACTAGTTTAGTAAGAAGGATGGAGGATGTGTGGAGGAAAAGTGTCTCAAGTTTAGAGTAAAAGGGAGGAACAAAGCGGGGGAGAAATCATGGATTTTTAAAGAAAACTGGAGGCGGGGCTCCATTCATTCTATGGGAGAAGCTCAATGGCGCTTGAAGCCCAAAAAAGAAGCGAAAGTACCCGTATGTGGGCCCACTAAGCATGCGCAGTGTACTTTCCCGTAAGCCCCGCCTCCTATCTCCTGCTCTATGTCAGTCAGATGAATAGAGAGGTAAAAGTAACTAAATAAACAACACAAGCCCATTTTTTTTTTACTTTAACACCCTGTTAATCGAAAGGAGGGCTTTAAAATAGTTCGTGCTGCGTAGTTTATTTAGTTTTTAAAAAATGACACGTTCATTTACAGACGTTTCTTTGCCCCATGTAAAGTCAATGGGAAAAAGTCTTTTTGGGCCAAAATGACGTCACGGAGGGTGCAGTGCCACCATTTGGCCGCTACGGTCATTCATAAAAAGCTGCTTCACTCTACAGGCGAACTTCCTGACGATAGAAGCCTCTGTGCACCTCATAAATATGCAGGTCGCGTCCAGATCACCACCACCACCGCATTATTATCACTCCAAAAAATATTGTTGCTTAGGCGAAAATACACCGTGACAATAAGCTTAAAAAGTATCGCGAGAAGTGCACTTAATTGAGACTTGTTAGTGGTCTCAATGTGGATTTTGTGCAGTTATCTCCAGTGCAGAATTTAACACACACACACACTTGCTCCCTTAGAAAAACACGATGTTTCACTTACCTGATGACATTGGATTTCTACTTTCAGCGCCTCATGCAGGCCCTGTACTTCCATGCTGTTTCCAGAAAAACACTTTTATTCCACTTTCGACGCGGCCGGTGCAAAGTTTAAGTGAATTAAAAAGATTTTCAGTAACAATTGAAAGAAGGAGAACTACTCAGGCTGCAAAAAGCAAGTTCTCGCTTCTTCTTTTTTTTTGCACGGCTAGGGACTCATCACACACTTTCCGCCCCGTCTTCAAAAGTGCTCCAAACCCGGGTAAAGAGCTCCGGTACCGGTCCGGTTCTGAGCAGAAAACAGCCGGACGTCGAGGGGTCCGACGGGGAAACCGGTTCGCTTTTCTTTCGCTAATTTTAAGTTGAAAAACGGTAGGACTACTTTTTTGTCAGAGTCGCGGATTGATTTCACTTTGCCTGAGGAAAAGTTGCGCTTCGGCTGTCAATGGTAATTCTGAAGAGAAGTACCCGGATGGAACGTGAGGCGCATGCGCAGTGAGCCGAGCCGGGGGGAGCTACACAACTACTTCAAGGAGTGTTTGTGATAATAAATAAATAATACATGTATTAATTATGAAAATAAATAGTAAATATAAAATAAGGAGTAAAGAAAAAAATGCAATAAAACACAACAGAAAGAAAAATCTACAGCATAAAAAAAAAGTACAAATAAATGAACAAAAAAATTATAATAAATAACATAATAAAACCCAAATAAACAGTTATTAATAAACACATACTGGAAGAAATTCAATGAATAAAAAGCTGTCTAAGAAATAAAAACATTAATAAACAAACACAATATGTCATATTTCACTTTAAAAATTAAAACGTGTGATGTTACAGGTACTTACTTGTTTGGTAATGTCTATAAAACGTAATTAAATACACATGTCCTATGTTATTTTTTGACCTTCACTTTACCCAATTAATTTACATTAAGGTGAGGGACTTTCTATCTAACTTATGATAATTATCATATCTACTTTATGAGTAACTTAGTTGTAAATATTCATTAAAAAGATCCATAGTTAGACCTTTCTCTTCATTTCAAGCTACTGTACACTATTTTTAATAGTACACTATATGTTCAGCAGATTAATATATTGTATATGTTATGATGTTTAGATACTACCCTGAATATAGGTCTTATTTACTGTAAATATTGTTTGTATTTCAGTGTATTTTTAAGTCATTCTTTTAGATTGACTGTCAAAATAATGTCCCAATTTTGGATAAATAAAGTATTATACATCTCCATCACTAACAAACATGGCAGCAGCATCACAACTAACTAAAACGAGACATAGAGAAGGTGTGGGTTAGATAATATAACGTGATTTCTTAAACACAAGCCTTCTTCCACATCTTGTATTTGTTCCTGGCTCTTCAAACACAAAGAGGCCGAAAATATGGCAGTTTGTTCCCAGAAATCAGCCTCTCTTCCCCCCATGTCTGTCAGCCTGACCCCCGCCGCCTCCTCCTCCTCCCGCCCCTTTTGGACACAACACGCGCTACCATTCGTCGAAGCCTCTTGTGGGCGGAAGAGTGAGTCAATCGGGAGTTGCGCAACTTGAACGGCAGCTGTGGCGACCAATGGGAAGAGGCGTCGGAGGAGTATGTGATCGGAGAGTTGATGAAGATGGCAGTTCAATTTATCGTTGACAGCGGACAACTTCACCGCAGTTTTAACCACAAATATGAAGCTAAAAGGGTATTTATGTGTGTTTTTCACGAGTAGAGATGTATAGTAAGCATTTCTGATGAATATAACAGAGTAGCACCATGGACAGCAGCTTTTATCTCGACGCTTTTGTACCTTTTTGTCCCTCCGTACTCCATGTTGTTAATAACACATACTTAAAATATACTTAATTGATGCCAAAATGGGATTTTCTCCCCGTTACATCAGCATGTTAAAACAAGGCATTGTACGTAATGTGAACATGAAAAGAGTAGAACATTATAAAACATGTCAAAATAGTAAATAAAAAAGGTTTATTTGTATTTTTATCCACATCCATTTACACGCCGCCTGGCTACGGAGAGGATGAAGCAGTAAAAGTTGTTGTTAGTCAGCAGCAGAAAGTAGTCCCCCTCCCTCTGGATCCTGATGGACCCCTCCCCCACAGCCTGCTCTACATCAGCTGCTTCATTTCACGCATCAGCAGTGAAACTACAGTCTGTCTGTCTGTATTTCCGTCTGTCTGTCTGTCCTTCTGTCTGTCTGTATTTCCGTCTGTCTGTATTTATGTCTGTCTGTATTTATGTCTCTTCTGTTCTGTCTGTCTGTCCTTCTGTCTGTGTATTTCCGTCTGTCTCTATTTCCGTCTGTCGGTATTTCTGTCTGTATTTCCGTCTGTCTCTCTGTATTTGTCTCTCTGTATTTCTGTCTGTCTCTATTTCTGTCTGTCTGTCCTTCTGTCTGTCTGTATTCTGTGTCTCTATTTCTCTGTCTGCTTCTGTCTGTCTGTATTTCCGTCTGTCTGTCTGTCCTTCTGTCTCTCTGTATTTCTGTCTGTCTCTATTTCTGTCTGTCTGTCCTTCTGTCTGTCTGTATTTCTGTCTGTCTGTCCTTCTGTCTGTCTGTATTTCCGTCTGTTCTTAGGTCTGGATTTCGGTTTTAAACTGAACGGACACAGTTTTATTGTTGCTGCTGTCGTTTTGGTTTTATTTGTATCTTGTCTGCAGGGCTGTAGCCAGAATTTAAATACTGGAGGAATTCAATCCAAGTCCCCCCTAAACTAAAAGCCCCTCCTCATCCAGCCCTAACCCTTAACATGCAAGTACCATGGTTAGAGTACATATTAAAGTACCATGTGTTAGAGTACTACTAAAGTACCATGTGTTAGAGTACATACTAACGTACCATGTGTTAGAGTACATACTAAAGTACCATGTGTTAGAGTACATACTAAAGTACCATGTGTTAGAGTACATACTAAAGTACCATGTGTTAGAGTACATACTAAAGTACCATGTTTAGAGTATATACTAAAGTACCATGTGTTAGAGTACATACTAACGTACCATGTGTTAGAGTACATACTAAAGTACCATGTGTTAGAGTATATACTAAAGTACCATGTGTTAGAGTACATACTAAAGTACCATGTGTTAGAGTATATACTAAAGTACCATGTGTTAGAGTACATACTAAAGTACCATGTGTTAGAGTACATACTAACGTACCATGTGTTAGAGTACATACTAAAGTACCATGTGTTAGAGTACATACTAAAGTACACATGTGTTAGAGTACATACTAACGTACCATGTGTTAGAGTACATACTAAAGTACCATGTGTTAGAGTATACTAAAGTACCATGTGTTAGAGTACATACTAAAGTACCATGTGTTAGAGTACATACTAACGTACCATGTGTTAGAGTACATACTAAAGTACACTGTGTTAGAGTACATACTAAAGTACCATGTGTTAGAGTACATACTAACGTACCATGTGTTAGAGTACATACTAAAGTACCATGTGTTAGAGTACATACTAAAGTACCATGTGTTAGAGTACATACTAAAGTACCATGTGTTAGAGTACATACTAAAGTACCATGTGTTAGAGATATACTAAAGTACCATGTGTTAGAGTACATACTAAAGTACCATGTGTTAGAGTACATACCTAAATACCATGTGTTAGAGTACATACTAAAGTACCATGTGTTAGAGTACATACTAAGTACCATGTGTTAGAGTACATATAAAGTACCAGTGTTAGAGTACATACTAAGTACCATGTGTTAGAGTACATACTAAACGTACCAGTGTTGTAGAGTACATACTAAAGTACCATGTGTTAGAGTAACATACTAAAGTACCATGTGTTAGAGTACATACTAAAGTACCATGTGTTAGAGTATATACTAAAGTACCATGTGTTAGAGTACATACTAACGTACCATGTGTTAGAGTACATACTAAAGTACCATGTGTTAGAGTACATACTAACGTACCATGTGTTAGAGACATACTAAAGTACCATGGTTAGAGTATATACTAAAGTACCATGTGTAGAGTACATACTAAAACGTACCATGTGTTAGAGTTACATACTAAAGTACCTTGTGTTAGAGTACATACTAAAGTACCATGTGTTAGAGTACATACTAAAGTACCATGTGTTAGAGTACATACTAAAGTACCATGTGTTAGAGTACATACAAAGTACCATGTGTTAGAGTACATACTAAAGTACACATGTGTTAGAGTACATACTAACGTACCATATTAGAGTACATACTAAAGTACCATGTGTTAAGTACATACTAAAGTACCATGTGTTAGAGTACATCACTAAACGTACCATGTGTGTAGAGTACATACTAAGTACCATGTGTTAGAGTACTATACTAAACGTACCATGTGTTAGAGTACATACTAAGTACCATGTGTTAGAGTACATACTAAAGTACCATGTGTTAGAGTACATACTAACGTACCATGTGGAGAGTTATACTAAAGTACCAGTGTTAGAGTATCTACTAAAGTACCATGTGTTAGAGTATACTAAAGTACCATGGTTAGAGTATATACTAACGTTAAACAGTGTTAGAGTACATACTAACGTACCATGTGTTAGAGTACATACTAAAGTACCATGTGGTTAGAGTACATACTAAAGTTACTAACCCATGTGTTAGAGTACAATAAGTACCATGTGTTAGAGTATATACTAACGTACATGTGTTAGAGTACATACTAAAGTACCATGTGTTAGAGTACATACTAAAGTACCATGTGTTAGAGTACATACTAAACGTACCATGTGTTAGAGTACATACTAAAGTACCATGTGTTAGAGTACATACTAAGTACCATGTGTTAGAGTACATACCTAAAGTACCATGTGTTAGAGTACATACTAAAGTACCATGTGTTAGAGTACATACTAAAGTACCATGTGTTAGAGACATACTAAACGTACCATGTGTTAGAGTACATACTAAAGTACCATGTGTTAGAGTACATACTAAAGTACCATGTTTAGAGTACATACTAAAGTACCATGTGTTAGAGTACATACTAACGTACCATGTTAGAGTACATACTAAAGATAGTACATGTGTTAGAGACATACTAACGTACCATGTGTTAGAGTACATACTAAACGTACCATGTGTTAGAGTAACATACTAACTTACCATGTGTTAGAGTACATACTAAAGTACCATGTTAGAGTACATATAACAGTACCATGTGTTAGAGTCCCTTACTAAAGTATGTGTTAGATAGTAACATACTAAAGTACATGTGTTAGAGTACATACTAACGTACCATGTGTTAGAGTACATACTAAAGTACCATGTATTAGAGTACATACTAAAGTACCATGTGTTAGAGTATATACTAAAGTACCATGTGTTAGAGTACATACTAAAGTACCATGTGTTAGAGTACATACTAAAGTACCATGTGTTAGAGTACATACTAAAGTACCATGTGTTAGAGTACATACTAACGTACCATGTGTTAGAGTACATACTAACGTACCATGTGTTAGAGTACATACTAAAGTACCATGTGTTAGAGTACATACTAACGTACCATGTGTTAGAGTACATACTAACGTACCATGTGTTAGAGTACATACTAACGTACCATGTGTTAGAGTACATACTAACGTACCATGTGTTAGAGTACATACTAACGTACCATGTGTTAGAGTATATACTAAAGTACCATGTGTTAGAGTACATACTAAAGTACCATGTGTTAGAGTACATACTAAAGTACCATGTGTTAGAGTACATACTAACGTACCATGTGTTAGAGTACATACTAACGTACCATGTGTTAGAGTACATACTAAAGTACCATGTGTTAGAGTACATACTAACGTACCATGTGTTAGAGTACATACTAAAGTACCATGTGTTAGAGTACATACTAACGTACCATGTGTTAGAGTATATACTAAAGTACCATGTGTTAGAGTACATACTAACGTACCATGTGTTAGAGTACATACTAACGTACCATGTGTTAGAGTACATACTAAAGTACCATGTGTTAGAGTATATACTAAAGTACCATGTGTTAGAGTACATACTAAAGTACCATGTGTTAGAGTACATACTAAAGTACCATGTGTTAGAGTACATACTAAAGTACCATGTGTTAGAGTACACACTAAAGTACCATGTGTTAGAGTATATACTAAAGTACCATGTGTTAGAGTACATACTAAAGTACCATGTGTTAGAGTACATACTAAAGTACCATGTGTTAGAGTACATACTAAAGTACCATGTGTTAGAGTACATACTAAAGTACCATGTGTTAGAGTACATACTAACGTACCATGTGTTAGAGTACATACTAAAGTACCATGTGTTAGAGTATATACTAAAGTACCATGTGTTAGAGTACATACTAAAGTACCATGTGTTAGAGTACATACTAAAGTACCATGTGTTAGAGTACATACTAACGTACCATGTGTTAGAGTACATACTAAAGTACCATGTGTTAGAGTACATACTAACGTACCATGTGTTAGAGTACATACTAAAGTACCATGTGTTAGAGTACATACTAAAGTACCATGTGTTAGAGTACATACTAAAGTACCATGTGTTAGAGTACATACTAAAGTACCATGTGTTAGAGTACATACTAAAGTACATGTGTTAGAGTACATACTAACGTACCATGTGTTAGAGTACATACTAAAGTACCATGTGTTAGAGTACATACTAAAGTACCATGTGTTAGAGTACATACTAACGTACCATGTGTTAGAGTACATACTAAAGTACCATGTGTTAGAGTACATACTAAAGTACCATGTGTTAGAGTACATACTAAAGTACCATGTGTTAGAGTACATACTAAAGTACCATGTGTTAGAGTACATACTAAAGCAGGGATCAGGGACATTTGAAATCATACTTTCTGTGTATCACATTTTAAATGTATTATTCTTTGTTGTTCCGTAGCGGCAGAACTCGAGACGAGAACACAATCTATCAAAGAGTAAAATAAACAACAATAATCGGTACATTTAAGGACATGAAGACAAATATTCTCAATTTCACACCAGGTGTTTTCCTGACTGGGTTCATTGTCATACTTTGATACGATACATTTGTATTGAATATAATTGGCCTCATGTCATGTTGCATTCAGGGACATCAGTTACTTTCTGAAACTAGTTTTTCAGCCAACTTATCTCTCCCGATCCTCCAAAATAAAAGATAGGCCGGCTGCACTTTGTTTGTTTTCACTAATATTTCCTCTTCAACATTTTTCCTGAGCAGCAACCCGCGCTGCGTTCAGGAGCGCCAGGCAGCGTGGGTCCTGCCAGTACTGACAGATGGCCTGGCCCGAGGTTCTCCACCAAATAAAACTCACGTCCAGCTGATAGCAAATCTGTCCGAGCTTCAGATTCTGACTTCAAATGAGAAGAGTTGGAAATGAAGGTAAGAAAAAACTGAGGATAAATTCAAGTCTCTTTTCTGCAACGTAACAACATCTAAAGTGAAATATTAAGAGTTATAATACTACATTTATTAACATGCATAATGCTTTCTGATGCACGAAACCATATAGATGTGTCTTAGAATGAATTATAGGTTCATTGTCAATTCAAGATTCAAGTCTCTATCGTCATGTGCTCAGCAGCTACAGTGAAACACTGAAGTCCTCTTCCAACAGAGCAACATGAATATATATAGGACATAAAAACAGATCAAACAGATAAAATAGTGAAGAGAATGTTTTGAGATGTGCAAGTTAATACAAATACAATAGAAATAGTGCAAGAAGAGTCTGTACACGTAAAGCTGATATGGAAAACACGCTACGGTGCAAACTCTTCCATCAGGAGAAACGCTGCAGCTACAGAAACGATGCAGATATAGAAACACAAATGTACCAAAACAAATGCATAGAGAAATATAAAACTGTTGCACGACAAGTTGCAAGAGGCATGCATCTCATGTGGAAACATCGGGGAGAAAGGGACAAGGAACTGTGCTACGATAAACAGGAACCTATAGACCCTGGAACTGTGCGTCACTTTGAGGCTGTTTGCAGGTTCTCACATGTCTCTTTATGCAATATGTTGTAGGTGAAGGCAGGTCCGTTCAGTAATCCTTATGTTTGTAGTACTGCTCTGAGTATTTGAGTACTGTGTGTGTTTCTGCCGCCGCTCTCAAACATCCTGTGTGAATAATTGTTTCTGAGCTGCTGACCCAGTTCTCTCACTCAGAGCCTCTTCTTCTGCAGCGGTAAATAAACACTGTTTTACAGCCAACATCCCTGACACACACACACATCAGGCAAAAAAACACACACACACACATCAGGCAAAAACACACACACACACACATCAGGCAAAAACACACACACACACACACATCAGGCAAAAACACACACACACACACATCAGGCAAAAACAAACACACACACACACACACACATCAGGCAAAAAAACACACACACACACATCAGGCAAAAACACACACACACACACACAGCAGGCAAAAACTCACACACATCTAGCAAAAACACACACCGCACGCAAGCACACACACATCCAGCAAAAACACACACACACATCCAGCAAAAACACACACACACACACACATCCAGAAAACACACACACACACACACACACACACACACACACACACACACACACACACACAACACACACACACACACACACACACACACACACACACACAGAAATCAAGCGTCTGCAGAAACGTAGCTATTGTTCAGCTGGAAATGGTCATGTGGAGATAATACTCTGACATAATGATCGTGCACAGTGTGTTATATCTCAGGGTTTGTCATTAAAGCTGCAGAGAAACACTAAGAAAAGCTGTATTTATCAGCATTTGTCCACCATTATGTTTGAGTTTCTCTGTTTTATGACCAACATCACAGCAACATATATTGTTCACAACAAGCATGAGGTGTTAAAGGATTGTTAGCTAATGCAAATCAGCACTCAAACCATTAAATGCACACAAGAAATATAGGAAATGAACATGAAATGAGAAAAAGAACACCTGAAGCTGACCGAACCGCAGTATCCCTGGAGTATAAGTGAATATAGGATAACACTTTATGTATCAAATGGGATTGTTTGTGCAGCATTTTCAGTAAAAAGTGGGAAGATGCAAACATGTAATGTGCTAAATATAAACAATAAGCGTCATCTGTTGGAGGCATGAACCAAATGTACAGAATAGAAAGCCTTTATTGTCAACGTACAAAATATACAACAAGGTTTTTGGAGTGCAAACATCTCGTTATGGGCTAAAGCTAACATAAAATCAAATTAGCAACACTAGGCTAGTTGCTGTTTATTCAGCTGAGCAAGAAGCTAACACCACATTAGCATGGCTAAGCTACTTGCTATTGAACACCAGCTAATGTAGCATGAAGCTAGTTAGCAGAGATAAGCTTTCAGAGATCCACAGTTAGAGTTATTGGGTCAACTTTCGAGCATCACATGACAGTGATCTCACCTGTAACAGAAACTCACCTGCAGCTTTACGCTCACCTTTTCTCAACTCAGCTCTCATTGCTGCGGCAGCCATCTTTGTTATTGTTTAAAAAGCCACGCCCCTTCTTCCTCTCCTTTAAAGCCACGCCTCCTCTGAGTTTTATTGACTGATTTTTCACTTTTTTTGTTTACTGTATTTCATTTTTGTTAACTTAAAGGTGAGGTAGGTAAGTTTGAGAAACCGGCTCGACATACACTTGTTGTTATATTCCATGGAATGCTCTTAACATCCCGATAGCAATGAATATCTTCAGTGCTTTGACAACAAATCCATAAAAAAACATCATCTGTGGAAGCCGTAGTGCTGTGAAAAGCACGACCAATCATCTGAGCCGGCCCGGCTAAAGTTACTGGATGGCCTACCTGCCTGTCAGCCTTCCATCTGTGCACAAACTTATCTCGTGCCCTCATTGGTCATGTGCGCGTTCATGTGTGTGGAGGAGGGGCTCTGTGAGGAAGTGGCAGATTTTTTCCGGCTGTGTATTTTCAAATTCTAGCGCACTCGAGCTGGTTTCTCCAAAGTTATCTAGTAAAAGTAGAAGTACTCAGATCTTGTACCTGAGTAAAGTACTCAGATCTTGTACTTGAGTAAAAGTAGAAGTACTCAGATCTTGTACTTGAGTAAAAGTAGAACGCATGGCCTAAAAAACCAAATTAAGATTATTTATGACTATTTTGTCTTGTTTGGGGGATATTTAGAAGAATTTATATGAATATAAACGTTTTTTATTTTATTTAGCAGGTATTTTATTCCCTTGAGTTCCTCTCTCAGCCACTATGAGGCATTCAGTGATTGTTAAACCTCCACAGAAGTCAGATATAAAACATATGAACTGATTTTAAACGTCCTCTCACCTTTCCTCAGAACATCCGATCATTAGTTCTGCTTCCTTTTCATTAGCTCTCACTAATAGCCGTTCTCATAGCCAGTCAATTAATTCAGCTCATTAAAGCTCCATTTGTAAAACACTAATTGACTCGTTTCTGCAGAACGGCCAATTAGAGACGAGACACAGGAAAAAATGACTTAATCAGATATAATAAGTAATTACAGGAATCTGTGGATACAGGAGGATGTTATCCACACACGTATTCACTTACAAACAGAACTATAAATACATCTATAAATACATATATTTACACGACAAATTCAGAACTCCAGTGTGTTTTTGCATTATTATAGTAGAGACACTACATACTGATATACACCTGAACATCAGCAGGAGAGGACTCTTTAAAGTAGAGACACTACATACTGATATACACCTGAACATCAGCAGGAGAGGACTCTTTAAAGTAGAGACACTACATACTGATATACACCTGCACATCAGCAGGAGAGGACTCTTTAAAGTAGAGACACTACATACTGATATACACCTGCACATCAGCAGGAGAGGACTCTTTAAAGTAGAGACACTACATACTGATATACACCTGAACATCAGCAGGAGAGGACTCTTTAAAGTAGAGACACTACACACTGATATACACCTGCACATCAGCAGGAGAGGACTCTTTAAAGTAGAGACACTACATACTGATATACACCTGCACATCAGCAGGAGAGGACTCTTTAAAGTAGAGACACTACATACTGATATACACCTGCACATCAGCAGGAGAGGACTCTTTAAAGTAGAGACACTACACACTGATATACACCTGAACATCAGCAGGAGAAGACTCTTTAAAGTAGAGACACTACACACTGATATACACCTGAACATCAGCAGGAGGACTCTTTAAAGGAGAGACACTACATACTGATATACACCTGAACATCAGCAGGAGAGGACTCTTTAAAGTAGAGACACTACACACTGATATACACCTGAACATCAGCAGGAGGACTCTTTAAAGTAGAGACACTACACACTGATATACACCTGAACATCAGCAGGAGAGGACTCTTTAAAGTAGAGACACTACATACTGATATACACCTGAACATCAGCAGGAGAGGACTCTTTAAAGTAGAGACACTACATACTGATATACACCTGAACATCAGCAGGAGAGGACTCTTTAAAGTAGAGACACTACACACTGATATACACCTGAACTCAGCAGGAGGACTCTTTAAAGTAGAGACACTACACACTGATATACACCTGAACATCAGCAGGAGAGGACTCTTTAAAGTAGAGACACTACATAGTGATATACACCTGAACATCAGCAGGAGAGGACTCTTTAAACAAAAAATCTCACAATCTTACTAAATATAAAAGGGATTTAGTAATCTCTTCGACCAGTGTTTGTTTTACGGCTGCAATTAAGAAAACAGTTTCACAATAGCTTAAAGGTTCTCTGTATAAAAACCCTCTCTTTGCTCCTTCTCCATGTTTCAGTTTTCCTCTTCTCTTTTTTCTGCTGCCAGCTCCCTCTCCTCTCCCTGCTGCCTTCCCATCACTTCCTGTTTGTGCAGCACCTGTTCCTGTTTGGCAGGAGGTCCTGATGGTCCTGATGGTCCTGGATCTGGATCTGGAGACGGGCCATCTGCTGCACCACTTTCCCCCCCGACACCCCACAGATCCCCCTCTCTGCAGGCAGCATCACTCTCTCTCTATGGAGGGATTTCCCACCAGTAAGCTGCAGGAGAAGAGAGCGTGCATGGTAACATTAATAATAATTTACTGCATGCATTTAGTCTCAAATCCTAAATATCTGCTCCAAATGTACATTGTTACAGCAGAAAAGAGCCAAAGACTTAATGTTATGTTATGTATGCATGCATACAAAAAAAAATGTACAGTAAAAAAGTTACACAATTTACAAGAAAGACATCCTGTAACAGTTCTGAGGATTTAGCAGCCAGGTATTACACAGTTAATAACAATAAAGTACTTCTTATCTTATCTTATTATAAGAATAATATAAGCGTTTTTGAGCATTAGGAAAAGCACTATAAAAATCCAATGTATTATTATTATTTTAATTATTATTATTATTTGTATTATTATTATTATTATTATTATTATTATTATTATGAGGAAGCAACATGTTTTTTTGTTGTTGTGTGTGACATTTTTTATTGGATTAAATCCCTTTACTTAAGATAATATTTATATGTTGGGCTATTGTGTATAATCTGTATAATATGAAATTAAATACTAAATATTATTACCAAAACATTATCAATTTTAAATTATATTTTACATCAACTAATTAAGTGCCAGTTATAAATGCTGGTTTATTTATATTTTGAGATGTTTCTATTTTTTTTTTTTTTTTATACTTTAATTTGTTATAATGTGCAATGCCTTGTTTTGTTTTATGCTGCTCCACATTTCTTTTCCCAAATTGGGATTAATATAATACATTTATTTTATTTTATAAAAGACTACAACTCCCATGCTGAAATGTAGGCGTCCCTATCTTTCTGCGCATGCGCCAGAAGATGTTACGCGCGGCGCGAACCCATGCGGATATGCACGCGATGTAAAATGGCCGCGTGAAGAAGGCTCGTTCAAAACAGTTTCAGTTTTTCATTTTTTCCTCAGAAGCTGCTGAAATAAAACCTCTCTAAAAACAATCTGCGACACCGAGGATCTGTCCGGTAAACACTGAGAGGAAGAGGTTGGATTAACGGTCCAGACAGGTACGTTTAAGGTTTTAAAATACATTAAATCTGTCTGTATGGGAGCTAACGTTAGCTTGGCATTAGCTTCTAGCCGTTAGCATTGAAATCTAAACAGGCTTAAAACTCATTGTTTAAATTGCTAAAAATAACAGACAACGTCAACGATATACTGTTTATAAATGGTTTGTACACAACACATACGAGATGTACTCCCTAACCATGTAGATATCTGGGGGTTAGCTTTACACGTTTACCGTTACCGGCCTGATGATGTTAGCACCGGAAAACACTGCATATTTCGCTTTTTAGTGCCTGTACAGTTTAAAGTTAATATCACCATCTCGTGAACTGTTAACATTAATACAACTTTAACTAACTGATATTATAAACAAGGATCTGATGGCAAAGAAGTGCTACGTGAAGCTAACGTCAGGGTTAGTGAGTTTACACAATGAGGAATAGCTTTGGTGTGAATGGTAAACAAATGATAATAATACATGCTGCTTTTAAAGACACGGAAAGAAGACAACGTCATTTAAAAACATAAAAAGAGCAAATAAATCCCCATAATTTAAGCTATTTTAAAGACTATTTAAAAAAATTAAAAATAGAGACAATATTTACACAAAATAAATATGTGCCAGACCGAGTACATTAAATGTGAGGCAGAGGCTAACTATCATCAGCTCTTAAACTACATGTATGATATAAGTGACATTTTAGTCAGATTTAACGGTGTAAATGTCATTCTTTTTGGCTTCCAGATCCCCAAATGTGATTGTTTTCTACTCTTTATTTTCCAATGATGTACAATGCCTTGATCTTATCTTAAATGTCCGAATTTAGGATCAATAAAGTACATCTTATCATCATAAATGCTGGTTTATTAGTTTTCTATGTTTGTTTGTAAACACAACACATTTAAATCTCTTGTGTACAACCACGCAAAACCTAGCTTAGTTATATAATGAACACGCCTTACTGTTTTACTACCTGTTTACATCTTTGTATTGCATCTGTATATTTATATTCTCATTACTGTTTGCATGTTACTTTATTAACTTGACATTCACTTTACACCTCCATGCCACACTCTGTTATGCTTTCTGTATCCCAAATAACTTCTAATTTTGTACATGTTTTCCTTTTTCAATTGATCGTGTTGTTGATGTAAGTCTAGCTTAAGTACAGTATATTTAAAACAAGTATAAAGTGAACTACTCCATACATCCCTGACATAATAAACCCACTCTGTGTCGGTGTTTTGATGCTGGTTTTGTGGTTTGTTTAGTGAATTTCTGCATTTAAAAGTAATTTACGACCCTGTCTTTGCTCCTGACTAACTATTATAATCAATAACTATATTATGATATTACTTAATTACATATGAATGCATCAGCTAACTGTTGTTGTACCGTTTCTGTGTCTCAGAGCCGGTGGGATGGCGAAGAGGATCGCTGATAAAGAGCTGACGGACAGGAACTGGGACCAGGAGGAGGAGGGAGAGGAGGTGAGACGAGAGAATAGAATGGGAGGGATGAGACCCTCTTTAATGGTCACATGCAGAGCACACACGACATGTGTTCTCTGCTTTTAAACCCATCCTAGTACAGAGTCTAGTACTAGGAGCAGTGGGCAGCTATTGTACAGCGCCCGGGGAGCAATGGGAGTGAGGGGGGAAGGGGGATGTCCGGTGCCTTGCTCAAGGGCACCACGGCAGAGCAGGAGGTGAACTGGGACCTCTCCAAGTAGCAGTCCACCCTCCATATTTTAGGTCTGGTCGGGGACTTGAACCGGCGACCCTACGGCTCACAGTCCCTACTGACTGAGCCACTGCCGGACAACAACAACAAACACAATATTGAGACTACAAAAACAAGCAGAAAAATATATCTGAGTCAAGGTGTCGCTGTAATTTTGATCTGTTCTGGGAATCATTTAGGCTTCATATTAAAAGACAACATTAATAGTGGATTTGTGAGGATGTGTCACAACCTTAATGTCCCAAATGTATATTTTCCTGCCTTTTAAAAATATATATATTTTATGGGTTTTACGGCATTTCCTAAGCTATGTTTTTGCTTTGTGTACACGAGATTTAAATGTGTTGTTGTGTACAAACAACAATCCAATACTCAAAGACCATTAGTTTACAGCCATGAAAAACGATTAAACCGGCATTTAAGGTAATTAGATATACTTTATTGAGGCCAAATTGGGAAATGTTTAAATAAAATCAAGGCGTTGCACATCGTTTGGAAATAAAGAGTAGAAAACAATCACACCTGAGGATCTGGAAGCCACATTTTTTGACATTTTCACCGTTTAATCTGACTAAAATGTCACTTATAATATCATAAATGTAGTTTAAGAGCTAATGATAGTGAGCCCCTGCCTCACATTCACTCTACTCACTCTACATATTTATATTTTGTGTAAATATTGTCTTTAAATTGTGTGTATGTAATGGTAACTTTCTTTAAATTCTTCTTCCGTGTCGTTGGAGCACCCGTAGTTTACAGCTTAAAAAACGACTTTTGATTTGTCCGATTTCTGATGTTTTACCTCTGTTTTCTTCGTCGTCGTCGTCGTCAGGCCGGGACGTTTTTAGTTGCGACTGAAGATGTGTTGAAGAGCCGGGCGATAAAGAAAGCCAAGCGCAGAAACATCGGAGAGGTAAAAACTGAAATATCGACTTCCCATGTGAATTAAATATGGAATAAAGCTCAAAGATGTGCTTTTTGTGATATGTTATGGTGGACGTAAGCTACCAAAATGATACATATTCATATATATGTCTTGAGAAATAAATATACCGTTTCATGTCCCAGATGGAATATGTTGACCTTCGTACTCCTGCTTTATAAATCACAATACGTCAGAATATTAGATCCTGTTGTAGTTGTTTACAACTCTTTCACGTGCACTCTCACGTGCACACTTAAATATATTGAACACGTTCAAACGAATGCACAACTTTTTACTGTGATATCTTGTTTCAATAGTTGTCACTTTATTATTGCTGTGTTATTATTTGTATTCTATTTTGTCTTTATTTTTACCTTGTGTGAATCCTGTTTTTAACTCGGCTATAACGCCTGAATTTCCACAAGCAGATAAATAAATAAAGTTCAATCTTATCTTAATATAAGTGG
>JAAKFY010000003.1:25773573-25818573 GCA_011823955.1 Dissostichus mawsoni
GTAGTAGTAGTAGTAGTGGTAGTAATAGTAGTTATAGTAGTAGTGGTAGTAGTAGTTAGTAGTGGTAGTAGTAGTAGTAATAGTAGTTATAGTAGGGTAGTAGTAGTAGTAGTAGTAGTGGTAGTAGTTATAGTAATAGTAGTAGTAGTAATAGTAGTAGTAATAGTAGTAGTAGTAGTAGTAGTAGTAGTAGTAGTGGTAGTAATAGTAGTAATAGTAGTTATAGTAGTAGTAGTAGTAGTGGTAGTAATAGTAGTAGTGGTAGTAGTAGTAGTAGTAGTAGTAGTGGTAGTAATAGTAGTAGTAGTAGTAGTAATAGTAGTTATAGTAGTAGTAGTGGTAGTAATAATAGTAGTAGTAGTAGTAGTGGTAGTAGTGGAAGTAATAGTAGTGGTAGTAGTAGTAGTGGTAGTAATAGTAGTAGTAGTAATAGTAGTAGTAGTGGAAGTAATAGTAGTAGTAGTGGTAGTAATAGTAGTAGTAGTAATAGTAGTAGTAGTGGTAGTAGTGGTAGTAATAGTAGTAGTAGTAATAGTAGTAGTAGTGGAAGTAATAGTAGTAGTAGTGGTAGTAATAGTAGTAGTAGTAATAGTAGTAGTAGTGGAAGTAATAGTAGTGGTAGTAGTGGTAGTAGTAGTAGTAATAGTAGTTATAGTAGTGGTAGTAGTAGTAGTAGTAGTAGTGGTAGTAATAGTAGTGGTAGTAGTAGTAGTAATAGTAGTGGAAGTAATTAGTAGTGGTAGTAGTAGTAGTGGTAGTAATAGTAGTAGTAGTAATAGTAGTAGTAGTGGAAGTAATAGTAGTAGTAGTGGTAGTAATAGTAGTAGTAGTAATAGTAGTAGTAGTGGTAGTAGTAGTAGTGGTAGTAATAGTAGTTATAGTAGTAGTGGTAGTAGTAGTAGTGGTAGTAATAGTAGTAGTAGTAGTAGTAGTAGTAGTAGTGGTAGTAATAGTAGTGGTAGTAATAGTAGTAGTAGTAGTAGTTATAGTAATAGTAGTTATAGTAGTAGTAGTAGTAGTTACAGTAATAGTAGTTATAGTAGTAGTAGTAGTATAATAGTAGTTATAGTAGTAGTAGTAGTAGTAGTAGTGGTAGTAATAGTAGTATAGTAGTTATAGTAGTAGTAGTAGTAGTAGTGTAGTTAATAGTAGTAGTGGTAGTAGTGGTAGTAGTAGTAGTAGTAGTAGTAGTGGTAGTAATAGTAGTAGTAGTAGTAGTAATAGTAGTTATAGTAGTAGTAGTGGTAGTAATAGTAGTAGTAGTAGTAGTAGTGGTAGTAATAGTAGTAGTAGTAGTAGTAATAGTAGTTATAGTAGTAGTAGTGGTAGTAATAATAGTAGTAGTAGTAGTAGTAGTGGTAGTAATAGTAGTAGTAGTAGTAGTAATAGTAGTTATAGTAGTAGTAGTAGTGGTAGTAGTAGTATTATAGTAGTAGTAGTGGTAGTAGTGGTAGTAGTAGTAGTAGTAGTAGTAGTATTAATAGTAGTAGTAGTAGTGGTAGTAATAATAGTAGTAGTAGTATTGTGGAAATCAGTTTCATTTCGTGGCTATTTTGGACGGCATTTCATTCTTTTTCACAGATTAACGTACAGAGATAATGGTTTATAGTTCCTCTAAATGAAAACACATTATATAGATATTTATATTGAATATTTCTGTACCTGTGGGTCGAGCAGCTTCAGTTTTGGGCGCACTGAAAGCAGCTCCTCCGAACAGCCCAGAGGAGGAAGATGAAGATGATGAAGAGGAGAAGGAGAAGCTAGGCGGAGGTTTTGAGGCTAACGCTGCAACGACACTGCTCCACCTTCTGCCCGAAGTTAAACGTGGCGCTCTGATTGGTCTCTTCTGCTGGTGTCTTAGTGAAGGAGAAGGGTGATGAAGAGGAGGAGGAGGCTGCAAGAGGAAGAGGAACAGTAGAAGGAGGAAGAGGGTCTTTCTTCTTCTCTCCGTACTGCCGCTCGATGCTGCCCAGGTGCTTCTCGTAGTCTCTGAAGATGGGGTTCAGGTCGCAGAGAGGGTTGTCGTTCACGTGCTTCGTTATCCAATCACGGACCGAGCAGTTCAGAGCCGTCAGCTGGCGACTGTACTCCTTATGGGAGGAAGAGGAGGAGGAGGAAAAGAGAGAAGAGGAGCCGTTGGTCTGCTTGGTGTCGGAGCTGAAGGTGAGACCTGAGAGAAAGAAGAAAAAGAAAAAGAAGCAGAAGAGTTAGGTTTTTTACATTTACAGATCATCTTGTTGACTTTAAAGGTCTCCTATCATGCAAATGCACGTTTTGATGTCCTTTCTACATCAACATGTGTCCCCGTGTGTCAGGAGACTCACAAAGTGATGTCTTCTCTACATCACCATGTGTCCCCGGTGTCCCACCGGTGTCAGGGGACTCACTAAGTGTCAGGAAATAAACCCCTCTCTCTTCTCCTCCGTACCCACATCTCTAAAAACGGGGGAACAACGGAGCTGATCCAGATTTGCTGCGTCATGACCACATTACTAAAATGTGGGCGGGCTTTACACACGGGCCAATCAGAAACGTTGCTGTCAGAAACAATGAGACGTGTTCTGGAAGTAATATGGTCGTGTTTACATTAGCATGCTAACACTCAGAGCTAACCTGTACTGGAGAGAGTATGTGTAAAGAAGCAGGAAATCAAAGGAACTCACCTTGTGGTAACCTGAGAGAGAGAGAGAGTTTGAGCTCCATACTGTTTCAGAGAGAATCCTTGATGTGGTTTGGAACATGATATGGAGTTTCATCACGGCAGCATTTAGCTGAGTTTCTGCTGGGAGAATTCTCCTGAGGAGATCTACTCTCTCTCTAAAGCTACAGACCCAGAGTCAGCTCTTTAGTAACAGCTGGGAGAGAGGGGAGAGGGGGGGGGGGGGGGGGGGGGGGGGGGGCTACAAGGATCTGATTGGGGTTTGGAGCAAAACACTTCAGAGACATGTTTTGAATGTATTTTTATACATCTGAGACCTGTGATACATGCCTAAAAATAGTATAATAGGAGACCTTTAAGTCAGGTGATATTAAGCACAGGTGTGTTCTCTCACCAGGTGTTGTGGCTGTGGAGGCTGGAGAGAAGAATCCTGTGAATGCTGGAGTGCTGCTGCTCCCATTGGTCGAGCCGCTCAGACCCGTGAATCCTCCTCCTCCGTTCCCAAATCCGGAAAACCCGGTCGGAGCCGGTCCTCCGCCCAGAGCCGGAGTCAGAGAGAAACCTTTAAAGCCTTTAAAAGAGGAGCCGCCGCTTTCCGCCTGACGACACGGGAACCAATCAGAACGACAGGAAATAAGATACCAAACATTCACATGCGAAACATTTCTTAACGGGGTTTAAGACGAATCAAAAGTATGCGAAAACGGCCCAATTAGCCAAGGACTCTCAAGGGTTAAGACCACTTATATTAAGATAAGATTGAACTTTATTTATTTATCTGCTTGTGGAAATTCAGGCGTTTATAGCCGAGTTAAAAACAGGATTCACACAAGGTAAAAATAAAGACAAAATAGAATACAAATAATAACACAGCAATAATAAAGTGACAACTATTGAAACAAGATATCACAGTAAAAAGTTGTGCATTCGTTTGAACGTGTTCAATATATTTAAGTGTGCACGTGAGAGTGCACGTGAAAGAGTTGTAAAACTACAAACAGGATCTAATATTCTGACGTATTGTGATTTATAAAGCAGGAGTACGAAGGTCAAACAATATTCCATCTGGGACATGAAACGGTATATTTATTTCTCAAGACATATATGAATATGTATCATTTTGGTAGCTTACGTCCACCATAACATATCACAAAAAGCACATCTTTGAGCTTTTATTCCATATTTAATTCACATGGGAAGTCGATATTTCAGTTTTTACCTCTCCGATGTTTCTGCGCTTGGCTTTCTTTATCGCCCGGCTCTTCAACACATCTTCAGTCGCAACTAAAAACGTCCCGGCCTGACGACGAAGGAAACAGAGGTAAAACATCAGAAATTGGACAAATCAAAAGTCGTTTTTTAAGCTGTAAACTACGGGTGCTCCAACGACACGGAAAGAAGAATTTAAAGAAAGTTACCATTACATACACACAATTTAAAGACAATATTTACACAAAATATAAATATGTAAGAGTGAGTAGAGTGAATGTGAGGCAGGGGCTAACTATCATTAGCTCTTAAACTACATTTATGATATTATAAGTGACATTTTAGTCAGATTAAACGGTGAAAATGTCAAAAAATGTGGCTTCCAGATCCTCAGGTGTGATTGTTTTCTACTCTTTATTTCCAAACGATGTGCAACGCCTTGATTTTTATTTAAACATTTCCCAATTTGGCCTCAATAAAGTATATCTAATTACCTTAAATGCCGGTTTAATCGTTTTTCATGGCTGTAAACTAATGGTCTTTGAGTATTGGATTGTTGTTTGTACACAACAACACATTTAAATCTCGTGTACAACAAAGCAAAAACATAGCTTAGGAAATGCCGTAAAACCCATAAAATATATATATTTTTAAAAGGCAGGAAAATATACATTTGGGACATTAAGGTTGTGACACATCCTCACAAATCCACTATTAATGTTGTCTTTAATATGAAGCCTAAATGATTCCCAGAACAGATCAAAATTACAGCGACACCTTGGACTCAGATATATTTTTCTGCTTGTTTTTGTTAGTCTCAATAATTGTGTTTGTTGTTGTTGTCCGGCAGTGGCTCAGTCAGTAGGGACTGTGAGCCGTAGGGTCGCCGGTTCAAGTCCCCGACCAGACCTAAAATATGGAGTGTGGACTGCTACTTGGAGAGGTCCCAGTTCACCTCCTGCTCTGCCGTGGTGCCCTTGAGCAAGGCACCGGACACCCCCCTTCCCTTCCCTAAATTTCTTTTTGGTGTCTATCTACGCCGGGACCCTGAGTCGTGGCTGATCCTGTTGCTGTGGTCCTGAGTCCTGGATCGCGAGCCCTGGATCTTGAGTCGTGGCTGTGCCTGTTGCTGTGGTCCTGGATCATAAGTCCTGGATGGATATCCTCGTGGATTCATCTTCTTATTATAGACACATGCATTTCCAAACATTTGGACTACCTATGTTGTAAAATGTATTATCTTCTCAATTTACACACGGCATCTATTGCACGTCTGTCCGTCCTGGGAGAGGGATCCCTCCTCTGTTGCTCTCCCTGAGGTTTCTCCCATTTTTTTCCCCCTTAAACTGTGGGGTTTTTCCTTTTTCTGGAAGTTTTTCCTTGTACGATGTGAGGGTCTAAGGACAGAGGGTGTCGTATTGTCTACTGATATTCTGTACAAACTGTGAAGTCCACTGAGACAAATGTAACATTTGTGATATTGGGCTATATAAATAAACATTGATTGATTGATTGATTGAGGATGGGTTAAAAGCAGAGAACACATGTCGTGTGTGCTCTGCAAGTGTGACCATTAAAGAGGGTCTCATCCCTCCCATTCTATTCTCTCGTCTCACCTCCTCTCCCTCCTCCTGGTCCCAGTTCCTGTCCGTCAGCTCTTTATCAGCGATCCTCTTCGCCATCCCACCGGCTCTGAGACACAGAAACGGTACAACAACAGTTAGCTGATGCATTCATATGTAATTAAGTAATATCATAATATAGTTATTGATTATAATAGTTAGTCAGGAGCAAAGACAGGGTCGTAAATTACTTTTAAATGCAGAAATTCACTAAACAAACCACAAAACCAGCATCAAAACACCGACACAGAGTGGGTTTATTATGTCAGGAATGTATGGAGTAGTTCACTTTATACTTGTTTTAAATATACTGTACTTAAGCTAGACTTACATCAACAACACGATCAATTGAAAAAGGAAAACATGTACAAAATTAGAAGTTATTTGGGATACAGAAAGCATAACAGAGTGTGGCATGGAGGTGTAAAGTGAATGTCAAGTTAATAAAGTAACATGCAAACAGTAATGAGAATATAAATATACAGATGCAATACAAAGATGTAAACAGGTAGTAAAACAGTAAGGCGTGTTCATTATATAACTAAGCTAGGTTTTTGCGTGGTTGTACACAAGAGATTTAAATGTGTTGTTTACAAACAAACATAGAAAACTAATAAACCAGCATTTATGATGATAAGATGTACTTTATTGATCCTAAATTCGGACATTTTTAAGATAAGATCAAGGCATTGTACATCATTGGAAAATAAAGAGTAGAAAACAATCACATTTGGGGATCTGGAAGCCAAAAAGAATGACATTTACACCGTTAAATCTGACTAAAATGTCACTTATATCATACATGTAGTTTAAGAGCTGATGATAGTTAGCCTCTGCCTCACATTTAATGTACTCGGTCTGGCACATATTTATATTTGTGTAAATATTGTCTCTATTTTTAATTTTTTTAAATAGTCTTTAAAATAGCTTAAATTATGGGGATTTATTTGCTCTTTTTATGTTTTTTAAATGCCGTTGTCTTCTTTCCGTGTCTTTAAAAGCAGCATGTATTATTATCATTTGTTTACCATTCACACCAAAGCTATTCCTCATTGTGTAAACTCACTAACCCTGACGTTAGCTTCACGTAGCACTTCTTTGCCATCAGATCCTTGTTGATAATATCAGTTAGTTAAAGTTGTATTAATGTTAACAGTTCACGAGATGGTGATATTAACTTTAAACTGTACAGGCACTAAAAAGCGAAATATGCAGTGTTTTCCGGTGCTAACATCATCAGGCCGGTAACCGGTAAACGTGTAAAGCTAACCCCCAGATATCTACATGGTTAGGGAGTACATCTCGTATGTGTTGTGTACAAACCATTTATAAACAGTATATCGTTGACGTTGTCTGTGATTTTTAGCAATTTAAACAATGAGTTTTAAGCCTGTTTAGATTTCAATGCTAACGGCTAGAAGCTAATGCCAAGCTAACGTTAGCTCCTCATACAGACAGATTTAATGTATTTTAAAACCCTTAAACGTACCTGTTCTGGACCGTTAATCCAACCTCTTCCTCTCAGTGTTTACCGGACAGATCCTCGGTGTCGCAGATTGTTTTTAGAGAGGTTTTATTTCAGCAGCTTCTGAGGAAAAAATGAAAAACTGAAACTGTTTTGAACGAGCCTTCTTCACGCGGCCATTTTACATCGCGTGCATATCCGCATGGGTTCGCGCCGCGCGTAACATCTTCTGGCGCATGCGCAGAAAGATAGGGACGCCTACATTTCAGCATGGGAGTTGTAGTCTTTTATAAAATAAGATAAAATGTATTATATTAATCCCAATTTGGGAAAAGAAATGTGTAGCAGCATAAAACAAAACAAGGCATTGCACATTATAACAAATTAAAGTATAAAAAAAAAAAAAAAAAATAGAAACATCTCAAAATATAAATAAACCAGCATTTATAACTGGCACTTAATTAGTTGATGTAAAATATAATTTAAAATTGATAATGTTTTGGTAATAATATTTAGTATTTAATTTCATATTATACAGATTATACACAATAGCCCAACATATAAATATTATCTTAAGTAAAGGGATTTAATCCAATAAAAAATAGTCACACAACAACAACAAAAAAACATGTTGCTTCCTCATAATAATAATAATAATAATAATAATAATACAAATAATAATAATAATTAAAATAATAATAATACATTGGATTTTTATAGTGCTTTTCCTAATGCTCAAAGACGCTTATATTATTCTTATAATAAGATAAGATAAGAAGTACTTTATTGTTATTAACTGTGTAATACCTGGCTGCTAAATCCTCAGAACTGTTACAGGATGTCTTTCTTGTAAATTGTGTAACTTTTTTTACTGTACATTTTTTTTTGTATGCATGCATACATAACATAACATTAAGTCTTTGGCTCTTTTCTGCTGTAACAATGTACATTTGGAGCAGATATTTAGGATTTGAGACTAAATGCATGCAGTAAATTATTATTAATGTTACCATGCACGCTCTCTTCTCCTGCAGCTTACTGGTGGGAAATCCCTCCATAGAGAGAGAGTGATGCTGCCTGCAGAGAGGGGGATCTGTGGGGGTGTCGGGGGGAAAGTGGTGCAGCAGATGGCCCGTCTCCAGATCCAGATCCAGGACCATCAGGACCATCAGGACCTCCTGCCAAACAGGAACAGGTGCTGCACAAACAGGAAGTGATGGGAAGGCAGCAGGAGAGGAGAGGGAGCTGGCAGCAGAAAAAAGAGAAGAGGAAAACCTGAAACATGGAGAAGGAGCAAAGAGAGGGTTTTTATACAGAGAACCTTTAAGCTATTGTGAAACTGATTACTAAATCCCTTTTATATTTAGTAAGATTGTGAGATTTTTTGTTTTAAAGAGTCCTCTCCTGCTGAGGTTCAGGTGTATATCAGTATGTAGTGTCTCTACTTTAAAGAGTCCTCTCCTGCTGATGTTCAGGTTTATATCAGTGTGTAGTGTCTCTACTTTAAAGAGTCCTCCTGCTGATGTTCAGGTGTATATCAGTGTGTAGTGTCTCTACTTTAAAGAGTCCTCTCCTGCTGATGTTCAGGTGTATATCAGTATGTAGTGTCTCTCCTTTAAAGAGTCCTCCTGCTGATGTTCAGGTGTATATCAGTGTGTAGTGTCTCTACTTTAAAGAGTCCTCTCCTGCTGATGTTCAGGTGTATATCAGTGTGTAGTGTCTCTACTTTAAAGAGTCCTCTCCTGCTGATGTTCAGGTGTATATCAGTGTGTAGTGTCTCTACTTTAAAGAGTCCTCTCCCGCTGATGTTCAGGTGTATATCAGTATGTAGTGTCTCTACTTTAAAGAGTCCTCTCCCGCTGATGTTCAGGTGTATATCAGTATGTAGTGTCTCTGCTTTAAAGAGTCCTCTCCTGCTGATGTTCAGGTGTATATCAGTAGGTAGTGTCTCTGCTTTAAAGAGTCCTCTCCTGCTGATGTTCAGGTGTATATCAGTATGTAGTGTCTCTACTTTAAAGAGTCCTCTCCTGCTGATGTGCAGGTGTATATCAGTATGTAGTGTCTCTACTTTAAAGAGTCCTCTCCTGCTGATGTGCAGGTGTATATCAGTATGTAGTGTCTCTACTTTAAAGAGTCCTCTCCTGCTGATGTTCAGGTGTATATCAGTATGTAGTGTCTCTACTTTAAAGAGTCCTCTCCTGCTGATGTTCAGGTGTATATCAGTATGTAGTGTCTCTACTATAATAATGCAAAACACACTGGAGTTCTGAATTTGTCGTGTAAATATATGTATTTATAGTTCTGTTTGTAAGTGAATACGTGTGTGGATAACATCCTCCTGTATCCACAGATTCCTGTAATTACTTATTATATCTGATTAAGTCATTTTTTCCTGTGTCTCGTCTCTAATTGGCCGTTCTGCAGAAACGAGTCAATTAGTGTTTTACAAATGGAGCTTTAATGAGCTGAATTAATTGACTGGCTATGAGACGGCTATTAGTGAGAGCTAATGAAAAGGAAGCAGAACTAATGATCGGATGTTCTGAGGAAAGGTGAGAGGACGTTTAAAATCAGTTCATATGTTTTATATCTGACTTCTGTGGAGGTTTAACAATCACTGAATGCCTCATAGTGGCTGAGAGAGGAACTCAAGGGAATAAAATACCTGCTAAATAAAATAAAAACGTTTATATTCATATAAATTCTTCTAAATATCCCCCAAACAAGACAAAATAGTCATAAATAATCTTAATTTGTTTTTTAGGCCATGCGTTCTACTTTTACTCAAGTACAAGATCTGAGTACTTCTACTTTTACTCAAGTACAAGATCTGAGTACTTCTACTTTTACTAGATAACTTTGGAGAAACCAGCTCCAGTGCTAGAATTTGAAAATACACAGCCGGAAAAAATCTGCCACTTCCTCACAGAGCCCCTCCTCCAACACACACGAACGCGCACATGACCAATGAGGGCACGAGATCAGTTTGTGCACAGATGGAAGGCTGACAGGCAGGTAGGCCATCCAGTTACTTTAGCCGGGCCGGCTCAGATGATTGGTCGTGCTTTTCACAGCACTACGGCTTCCACAGATGATGTTTTTTTATGGATTTGTTGTCAAAGCACTTCAGATATTCATTGCTATCGGGATGTTAAGAGCATTCCATGGAATATAACAACAAGTGTATCTCGAGCCGGTTTCTCAAACTTACCTACCTCACCTTTAAGTTAACAAAAATGAAATACAGTAAACAAAAAAAGTGAAGAATCAGTCAATAAAACTCAGAGGAGGCGTGGCTTTAAAGGAGAGGAAGAAGGGGCGTGGCTTTTTAAACAATAACAAAGATGGCTGCCGCAGCAATGAGAGCTGAGTTGAGATAAGGTGAGCGTAAAGCTGCAGGTGAGTTTCTGTTACAGGTGAGATCACTGTCATGTGATGCTGGAAAGTTGACCCAATAACTCTAACTGTGGATCTCTGAAAGCTTATCTCTGCTAACTAGCTTCATGCTACATTAGCTGGTGTTCAATAGCAAGTAGCTTAGCCATGCTAATGTGGTGTTAGCTTCTTGCTCAGCTGAATAAACAGCAACTAGCCTAGTGTTGCTAATTTGATTTTATGTTAGCTTTAGCCCATAACGAGATGTTTGCACTCCAAAAACCTTGTTGTATATTTTGTACGTTGACAATAAAGGCTTTCTATTCTGTACATTTGGTTCATGCCTCCAACAGATGACGCTTATTGTTTATATTTAGCACATTACATGTTTGCATCTTCCCACTTTTTACTGAAAATGCTGCACAAACAATCCCATTTGATACATAAAGTGTTATCCTATATTCACTTATACTCCAGGGATACTGCGGTTCGGTCAGCTTCAGGTGTCATTTCTCATTTCATGTTAATTTCCTATATTTCTTGTGTGCATTTAATGGTTTGAGTGCTGGTTTGCATTAGCTAACAATCCTTTAACACCTCATGCTTGTTGTGAACAATATATGTTGCTGTGATGTTGGTCATAAAACAGAGAAACTCAAACATAATGGTGGACAAATGCTGATAAATACAGCTTTTCTTAGTGTTTCTCTGCAGCTTTAATGACAAACCCTGAGATATAACACACTGTGCACGATCATTATGTCAGAGTATTATCTCCACATGACCATTTCCAGCTGAACAATAGCTACGTTTCTGCAGACGCTTGATTTCTGTGTGTGTGTGTGTGGTGTGTGTGTGTGTGTGTGGTGTGTGTGTGTGTGTGTGTGTGTGTGTGTGTGTGGTGTGGTGGTGTTGTGTGGTGTGTGTGTGTGTGTGTGTGTGTGTGTGTGTGTGTTTTTGCTGGATGTGTGTGTGCTTGCGTGCGGTGTGTGTTTTTGCTGAGTGTGTGTGTGTGTTTTTGCCTGATGTGTGTGTGTGTGTGTGTTTTTGCTGGATGTGTGTGTGTGTGTTTTTTTGCCTGATGTGTGTGTGTGTCAGGGATGTTGGCTGTAAAACAGTGTTTATTTACCGCTGCAGAAGAAGAGGCTCTGAGTGAGAGAACTGGGTCAGCAGCTCAGAAACAATTATTCACACAGGATGTTTGAGAGCGGCGGCAGAAACACACACAGTACTCAAATACTCAGAGCAGTACTACAAACATAAGGATTACTGAACGGACCTGCCTTCACCTACAACATATTGCATAAAGAGACATGTGAGAACCTGCAAACAGCCTCAAAGTGACGCACAGTTCCAGGGTCTATAGGTTCCTGTTTATCGTAGCACAGTTCCTTGTCCCTTTCTCCCCGATGTTTCCACATGAGATGCATGCCTCTTGCAACTTGTCGTGCAACAGTTTTATATTTCTCTATGCATTTGTTTTGGTACATTTGTGTTTCTATATCTGCATCGTTTCTGTAGCGCAGCGTTTCTCCTGATGGAAGAGTTTGCACCGTAGCGTGTTTTCCATATCATCAGCTTTACGTGTACAGACTCTTCTTGCACTATTTCTATTGTATTTGTATTAACTTGCACATCTCAAAACATTCTCTTCACTATTTTATCTGTTTGATCTGTTTTTATGTCCTATATATATTCATGTTGCTCTGTTGGAAGAGGACTTCAGTGTTTCACTGTAGCTGCTGAGCACATGACGATAGAGACTTGAATCTTGAATTGACAATGAACCTATAATTAATTCTAAGACACATCTATATGGTTTCGTGCATCAGAAAGCATTATGCATGTTAATAAATGTAGTATTATAACTCTTAATATTTCACTTTAGATGTTGTTACGTTGCAGAAAAGAGACTTGAATTTATCCTCAGTTTTTCTTACCTTCATTTCCAACTCTTCTCATTTGAAGTCAGAATCTGAAGCTCGGACAGATTTGCTATCAGCTGGACGTGAGTTTTATTTGGTGGAGAACCTCGGGCCAGGCCATCTGTCAGTACTGGCAGGACCCACGCTGCCTGGCGCTCCTGAACGCAGCGCGGGTGCTGCTCAGGAAAAATGTTGAAGAGGAAATATTAGTGAAAACAAACAAAGTGCAGCCGGCCTATCTTTTATTTTGGAGGATCGGGAGGGATAAGTGGCTGAAAAACTAGTTTCAGAAAGTAACTGATGTCCCTGAATGCAACATGACATAAGGCCAATTATATTCAATACAAATGTATCGTATCAAAGTATGACAATGAACCCAGTCAGGAAAACACCTGGTGTGAAATTGAGAATATTTGTCTTCATGTCCTTAATGTACCGATTATTGTTGTTTATTTTACTCTTTGATAGATTGTGTTCTCGTCTCGAGTTCTGCCGCTACGGAACAACAAAGAATAATACATTTAAAATGTGATACACAGAAAGTATGATTTCAAATGTCCCTGATCCCTGCTTTAGTATGTACTCTAACACATGGTACTTTAGTATGTACTCTAACACATGGTACGTTAGTATGTACTCTAACACATGGTACTTTAGTATGTACTCTAACACATGGTACTTTAGTATGTACTCTAACACATGGTACTTTAGTATGTACTCTAACACATGGTACGTTAGTATGTACTCTAACACATGGTACTTTAGTATGTACTCTAACACATGGTACTTTAGTATGTACTCTAATACATGGTACTTAGTATGTACTCTAACACATGGTACGTTTAGTACTCTAACACATGGTACTTTAGTATGTACTCTAACACATGGTACTTTAGTATGTACTCTAACACATGGTACTTTAGTATGTACTCTAACACATGGTACTTTAGTATGTACTCTAACACATGGTACGTTAGTATGTACTCTAACACATGGTACTTTAGTATGTACTCTAACACATGGTACTTTAGTATGTACTCTAATACATGGTACTTTAGTATGTACTCTAACACATGGTACTTTAGTATGTACTCTAACACATGGTACTTTAGTATGTACTCTAACACATGGTACTTTAGTATGTACTCTAACACATGGTACTTTAGTATGTACTCTAACACATGGTACTTTAGTATGTACTCTAACACATGGTACTTTAGTATGTACTCTAACACATGGTACTTTAGTATGTACTCTAACACATGGTACTTTAGTATGTACTCTAACATGGTACTTTAGTATGTACTCTAACACATGGTACTTAGTATGTACTCTAACACATGGTACTTTAGTATGTACTCTAACACATGGTACTTTAGTATGTACTCTAACACATGGTACTTTAGTATGTACTCTAACACATGGTACTTTAGTATGTACTCTAACACATGGTACGTTAGTATGTACTCTAACACATGGTACTTTAGTATGTACTCTAACACATGGTACTTTAGTATGTACTCTAACACATGGTACTTTAGTATGTACTCTAACACATGGTACTTTAGTATGTACTCTAACACATGGTACTTTAGTATGTACTCTAACACATGGTACGTTAGTATGTACTCTAACACATGGTACTTTAGTATGTACTCTAACACATGGTACTTTAGTATGTACTCTATACATGGTACTTTAGTATGTACTCTAACACATGGTACTTAGTATGTACTCTAACACATGGTACTTTAGTATGTACTCTAACACATGGTACTTAGTATGTACTCTAACACATGGTACGTTAGTATGTACTCTAACACATGGTACTTAGTATGTACTCTAACACATGGTACTTAGTATGTACTCTAACACATGGTACGTTAGTATGTACTCTAACACATGGTACTTTAGTATGTACTCTAACACATGGTACGTTAGTATGTACTCTAACACATGGTACTTAGTATGTACTCTAACACATGGTACTTTAGTATGTACTCTAACACATGGTACTTTAGTATGTACTCTAACACATGGTACTTTAGTATGTACTCTAACACATGGTACTTTAGTATGTACTCTAACACATGGTACTTTAGTATATACTCTAACACATGGTACTTTAGTATGTACTCTAACACATGGTACGTTAGTATGTACTCTAACACATGGTACGTTAGTATGTACTCTAACACATGGTACTTTAGTATGTACTCTAACACATGGTACTTTAGTATGTACTCTAACACATGGTACTTTAGTATGTACTCTAACACATGGTACTTTAGTATGTACTCTAACACATGGTACTTTAGTATGTACTCTAACACATGGTACGTTAGTATGTACTCTAACACATGGTACTTTAGTATGTACTCTAACACATGGTACTTTAGTATGTACTCTAACACATGGTACTTTAGTATGTACTCTAACACATGGTACGTTAGTATGTACTCTAACACATGGTACTTTAGTATGTACTCTAACACATGGTACTTTAGTATGTACTCTAACACATGGTACTTTAGTATGTACTCTAACACATGGTACTTTAGTATATACTCTAACACATGGTACTTTAGTATGTACTCTAACACATGGTACTTTAGTATGTACTCTTAACACATGGTACTTTAGTATGTACTCTAACACATGGTACGTTAGTATGTACTCTAACACATGGTACGTTAGTATGTACTCTAACACATGGTACTTTAGTATGTACTCTAACACATGGTACGTTAGTATGTACTCTAACACATGGTACTTTAGTATGTACTCTAACACATGGTACGTTAGTATGTACTCTAACACATGGTACTTAGTATGTACTCTAACACATGGTACGTTAGTATGTACTCTAACACATGGTACTTAGTATGTACTCTAACACATGGTACTTTAGTATGTACTCTAACACATGGTACTTTAGTATGTACTCTAAACACATGGTACTTTAGTATGTACTCTAACACATGGTACTTAGTATGTACTCTAACACATGGTACTTTAGTATGTACTCTAACACATGGTACTTAGTATGTACTCTAACACATGGTACTTTAGTATGTACTCTAACACATGGTACTTTAGTATGTACTCTAACACATGGTACTTTAGTATGTACTCTAACACATGGTACGTTTAGTATGTACTCTAACACATGGTACTTTAGTATGTACTCTAACACATGGTACTTTAGTATGTACTCTAACACATGGTACTTTAGTATGTACTCTAACACATGGTACTTTAGTATATACTCTAACACATGGTACTTTAGTATGTACTCTAACACATGGTACTTAGTATGTACTCTAACACATGGTACTTTAGTATGTACTCTAACACATGGTACTTTAGTATGTACTCTAACACATGGTACTTTAGTATGTACTCTAACACATGGTACTTTAGTATATACTCTAACACATGGTACTTAGTATGTACTCTAACACATGGTACTTTAGTATGTACTCTAACACATGGTACTTTAGTATGTACTCTAACACATGGTACTTTAGTATGTACTCTAACACATGGTACTTTAGTATGTACTCTAACACATGGTACTTTAGTATGTACTCTAACACATGGTACTTTAGTATGTACTCTTAACACATGGTACGTTTAGTATGTACTCTAACACATGGTACTTAGTATGTACTCTAACACATGGTACTTTAGTATGTACTCTAACACATGGTACTTTAGTATGTACTCTAACACATGGTACTTTAGTATGTACTCTAACACATGGTACTTTAGTATGTACTCTAACACATGGTACTTTAGTATGTACTCTAACACATGGTACTTTAGTATGTACTCTAACACATGGTACTTAGTATGTACTCTAACACATGGTACTTTAGTATGTACTCTAACACATGGTACTTTAGTATGTACTCTAACACATGGTACGTTAGTATGTACTCTAACACATGGTACTTTAGTATGTACTCTAACACATGGTACTTTAGTATGTACTCTAACACATGGTACGTTAGTATGTACTCTAACACATGGTACTTTAGTATGTACTCTAACACATGGTACGTTAGTATGTACTCTAACACATGGTACTTTAGTATGTACTCTAACACATGGTACTTTAGTATGTACTCTAACACATGGTACTTTAGTATATACTCTAACACATGGTACTTTAGTATGTACTCTAACACATGGTACGTTTAGTATATACTCTAACACATGGTACGTTAGTATGTACTCTAACACATGGTACTTTAGTATGTACTCTAACACATGGTACTTTAGTATGTACTCTAACACATGGTACTTAGTATGTACTCTAACACATGGTACTTTAGTATGTACTCTAACACATGGTACTTTAGTATGTACTCTAACACATGGTACTTTAGTATGTACTCTAACACATGGTACGTTAGTATGTACTCTAACACATGGTACTTTAGTATGTACTCTAACACATGGTACTTTAGTATGTACTCTAACACATGGTACTTTAGTATGTACTCTAACACATGGTACTTTAGTATGTACTCTAACACATGGTACTTTAGTATGTACTCTAACACATGGTACTTTAGTATGTACTCTAACACATGGTACTTTAGTATGTACTCTAACACATGGTACTTTAGTATGTACTCTAACACATGGTACTTTAGTATGTACTCTAACACATGGTACTTTAGTATGTACTCTAACACATGGTACTTAGTATGTACTCTAACACATGGTACGTTAGTATATACTCTAACACATGGTACTTTAGTATGTACTCTAACACATGGTACTTTAGTATGTACTCTAACACATGGTACTTTAGTATATACTCTAACACATGGTACTTTAGTATGTACTCTAACACATGGTACTTTAGTATATACTCTAACACATGGTACTTTAGTATGTAAATATGTGTACTTAGTATGTACTCTAACACATGGTACTTTAGTATGTACTCTAACACATGGTACTTTAGTATGTACTCTAACACATGGTACTTTAGTATGTACTCTAACACATGGTACTTTAGTATGTACTCTAACACATGGTACTTTAGTATGTACTCTAACACATGGTACTTAGTATGTACTTAACACATGGTACGTTAGTATGTACTCTAACACATGGTACTTTAGTATGTACTCTAACACATGGTACGTTAGTATGTACTCTAACACATGGTACTTTAGTATGTACTCTAACACATGGTACTTTAGTATGTACTCTAACACATGGTACGTTAGTATGTACTCTAACACATGGTACTTTGCATGTTAAGGGTTAGGGCTGGATGAGGAGGGGCTTTTAGTTTAGGGGGGACTTGGATTGACTTCCTCCAGTATTTAAATTCTGGCTACAGCCCTGCAGACAAGATACAATAAAACCAAAACGACAGCCAACAATAAAACTGTGTCCGTTCAGTTTAAAAACCGAAATCCAGACCTAAGAACAGACGGAAATACAGACAGACAGAAGGACAGACAGACAGAAATACAGGACAGAAGGACAGACAGACAGAAATACAGACAGACAGAAGGCAGACAGACAGAAATACAAAGAGACAGACGGAAATACAGACAGAAATACCGACAGACGAAATAGAGACAGACAGAAATACCGACAGACGGAAATAGAGACAGACAGAAATACAGACAGACAGAAGGACAGACAGACAGACAGACAGACGGAATACAGACAGACAGAAGGACAGACAGACAGACGGAAATACAGACAGACAGACTGTAGTTTCACTGCTGATGCGTGAAATGAAGCAGCTGATGTAGAGCAGCTGTGGGGGAGGGGTCCATCAGGATCCAGAGGGAGGGGGACTACTTTCTGCTGCTGACTAACAACAACTTTTACTGCTTCATCCTCTCCGTAGCCAGGCGGCGTGTAAATGGATGTGGATAAAAATACAAATAAACCTTTTTTATTTACTATTTTGACATGTTTATAATGTTCTACTCTTTTCATGTTCACATTACGTACAATGCCTTGTTTTAACATGCTGATGTAACGGGGAGAAAATCCCATTTTGGCATCAATTAAGTATATTTTAAGTATGTTTATTAACAACATGGAGTACGGAGGGACAAAAAGGTACAAAAGCGTCGAGATAAAAGCTGCTGTCCATGGTGCTCTCTGTTATATTCATCAGAAATGCTTACTATACATCTCTACTCGTGAAAAACACACATAAATACCCTTTTAGCTTCATATTTGTGGTTAAAACTGCGGTGAAGTTGTCCGCTGTCAACGATAAATTGAACTGCCATCTTCATCAACTCTCCGATCACATACTCCTCCGACGCCCTCTTCCATTGGTCGCCACAGCTGCCGTTCAAGTTGCGCAACTCCCGATTGACTCACTCTTCCCGCCCACAAGAGGCTTCGACGAATGGTAGCGCGTGTTGTGTCCAAAAGGGGCGGGAGGAGGAGGAGGCGGCGGGGTCAGGCTGACAGACATGGGGGAAGAGAGGCTGATTTCTGGGAACAAACTGCCATATTTTCGGCCTCTTTGTGTTTGAAGAGCCAGGAACAAATACAAGATGTGGAAGAAGGCCTTGTGTTTAAAGAAATCACGTTATATTATCTAACCCCACACCTTCTCTATGTCTCGTTTTAGTTAGTTGTGATGCTGCTGCCATGTTTGTTAGTGATGGAGATGTATAAATACTTTATTTATCCAAAATTGGGACATTATTTTGACAGTCAATCTAAAAGAATGACTTAAAAATACACTGAAATACAAACAATATTTACAGTAAATAAGACCTATATTCAGGGTAGTATCTAAACATCATAACATATACAATATATATTAATCTGCTGAACATATAGTGTACTATTAAAAATAGTGTACAGTAGCTTGAAATGAAGAGAAAGGTCTAACTATGGATCTTTTTGAATATTTACAACTAAGTTACTCATAAAGTAGATATGATAATTATCATAAGTTAGATAGAAAGTCCCTCACCTTAATGTAAATTAATTGGGTAAAGTGAAGGTCAAAAAATAACATAGGACATGTGTATTTAATTACGTTTTATAGACATTACCAAACAAGTAAGTACCTGTAACATCACACGTTTTAATTTTTAAAGTGAAATATGACATATTGTGTTTGTTTATTAATGTTTTTTTTTCTTAGACAGCTTTTTTATTCATTGAATTTCTTCCAGTATGTGTTTATTAATAACTGTTTATTTGGGTTATTATTATGTTATTTATTATAATTTTTTTGTTCATTTATTTGTACTTTTTTTTTATGCTGTAGATTTTTCTTTCTGTTGTGTTTTATTGCATTTTTTTCTTTACTCCTTATTTTATATTTACTATTTATTTTCATAATTAATACATGTATTATTTATTTATTATCACAAACACTCCTTGAAGTAGTTGTGTAGCTCCCCCCGGCCGGCTCACTGCGCATGCGCCTCACGTTCCATCCGGGTACTTCTCTTCAGAATTACCATTGACAGCCGAAGCGCAACTTTTCCTCAGGCAAAGTGAAATCAATCCGCGGACTCTGACAAAAAGTAGTCCTACCGTTTTTCAACTTAAAATTAGCGAAAGAAAAGCGAACCGGTTTCCCCGTCGGACCCCTCGACGTCCGGCTGTTTATCTGCTCAGAACCGGACCGGTACCGGAGCTCTTTACCCGGGTTTGGAGCACTTTTGAAGACGGGGCGGAAAGTGTGTGATGAGTCCCTAGCCGTGCAAAAAAAAAGAAGAAGCGAGAACTTGCTTTTTGCAGCCTGAGTAGTTCTCCTTCTTTCAATTGTTACTGAAAATCTTTTTAATTCACTTAAACTTTGCACCGGCCGCGTCGAAAGTGGAATAAAAGTGTTTTTTCTGGAAACAGCATGGAAGTACAGGGCCTGCATGAGGCGCTGAAAGTAGAAATCCAATGTCATCAGGTAAGTGAAACATCGTGTTTATTCTAAGGGAGCAAGTGTGTGTGTGTGTTAAATTCTGCACTGGGAGATAACTGCACAAAATCCACATTGAGACCACTAACAAGTCTCAATTAAGTGCACTTCTCGCGATACTTTTTAAGCTTATTGTCACGGTGTATTTTCGCCTAAGCAACAATATTTTTTGGAGTGATAATAATGCGGTGGTGGTGGTGATCTGGACGCGACCTGCATATTTATGAGGTGCACAGAGGCTTCTATCGTCAGGAAGTTCGCCTGTAGAGTGAAGCAGCTTTTTATGAATGACCGTAGCGGCCAAATGGTGGCACTGCACCCTCCGTGACGTCATTTTGGCCCAAAAAGACTTTTTCCCATTGACTTTACATGGGGCAAAGAAACGTCTGTAAATGAACGTGTCATTTTTTAAAACTAAATAAACTACGCAGCACGAACTATTTTAAAGCCCTCCTTTCGATTAACAGGGTGTTAAAGTAAAAAAAAAATGGGCTTGTGTTGTTTATTTAGTTACTTTTACCTCTCTATTATTCATCTGACTGACAGAGAGCAGGAGATAGGAGGCGGGGCTTACGGGGAAAGTACACTGCGCATGCTTAGTGGGCCCACATACGGGTACTTTCGCTTCTTTTTTGGGCTTCAAGCGCCATTGAGCTTCTCCCATAGAAATGAATGGAGCCCCGCCTCCAGTTTTCTTTAAAAATCCATGATTTCTCCCCCGCTTTGTTCCTCCCTTTTACTCTAAACTTGAGACACTTTTCCTCCACACATCCTCCATCCTTCTTACTAAACTAGTTGCACAGATGAAGCAAGACCCACAGGTAATAAAATTAATATATATTTTAATCCAGGCAGCTTTCTTCGATTGGATTACAAGGGAGGGAGTGAAACTTTATCAGTAATTAATCTGTTGTTTTTTAACCATCGCTGTGTGTGTGTTATCATCTGTATTTCTCTGTAGGATGGAGAGCTTAAGAGACAGCTGCACGACAGGAGAATAACAGCACTGAGTGATAAACAAGTAAGCTTTCTTTTTTAATGCCTTTTCTTCTGTTAAACTAGCCCAAAACAAACATGGAGGCTTGTATAAAGTGCTCCCTCCTCCTCCTTTCCCCTGCTTTTCTCCACTGTGTTGCTCAGTAACCTCTGCTGCTTGTCTCAGAGACGAATGCTGAAAGTTGTGTAAAAATGTTAGCGTCCATTTTGTCGACATGTTTGTGGAGAGTAAAAAAGAAAAGAAGCCGATGAATGAGCTCCAAGTGTCCGAGTTTTTCCCGGGGACACATTTATGGAAGTTTATTCGGTTAAAACGACCGTGTGTGTTATTATTTAGTCGCTTTTTAACGTCTTTTGTTCGGTTTTGTTACTTTATTCTAGGGTTATTTCTTACCGGGTCACGTGATCACAGCGGTGCGTTTGATTCGTGTACTTTCACTTTTTTTCACGGTTTACTATCTTTTTTCACGGTGACTTTGGGGGGGTTTTAAGCCGGTTATCAGTAGCTGTGGTGGATGCTGAGAGAGAGGGAGGCCGGTAGCTGAGCTTCAGCACCCCGGCTAGCTCCTCTCCTCTCCGGATGCTTCGGGTCCCGCTAAGCACCGCCCCGCCGAGAGGTCCTGGTCCGGTATCCCGGCTCTCTGCTCCGTAGGCCCATTGTTCCGAAGAGCCGAACAGTTCCGAAAGCTCTACTGTTTATTAACCGTTATCCAGAAAACAAAAGCCTAACAGCTCCGAAGGCCTTTCACTTAAAAACAGTCACTTTAGAGGCGGAGTTTAGTGACTGCTGGCCTCACTACTAACCAAACTCCACTAATATAAGGCTCAATTTAACAGATAACTTGTATATTCGGAAGTAAATAATAACTTAAGTCATAACTTTTGGATTTATATGACTACTAAAAGGAATAATCTTCATTTCGGCTGATATTTAACTCGAATATCTCATTTAGGAACTTAGTTAAATACGTACTGAAGAGTTTAGTAACAGCTGGCTTTACTACCAACCAGACTCCCTTAAGATTAAGCTCAATTTAACACTTAATTTATAAATTATAAGGGACTTCATTACTTAAATCATAATTTTTGACTTCGTTTGAAAAATATAAAGTTTACTCTTAATTTCAGCTGATATTAAACTTGTAGAGTTAACAGATTGTACTTGAGTAAAAGTAGAAGTACTCAGATCTTGTACTTGAGTAAAAGTAGAAGTACTCAGATCTGGTACTTGAGTAAAAGTAGAAGTACTCAGATCTTGTTCTTGAGTGAAAGTAGAAGTACTCAGATCTGTTACTTGAGTGAAAGTAGAAGTACTCAGATCTGTACTTGAGTAAAAGTAGAAGTACTCAGATTTGTACTTGTGAAAAGTAGAAGTACTCAGATCTGGTACTTGAGTAAAAGTAGAAGTACTCAGATCTGTACTTGAGTAAAAGTAGAAGTACTCAGATCTGTACTTGAGTAAAAGTAGAAGTACTCAGATCTGTACTTGAGTAAAAGTAGAAGTACTCAGATCTTGTACTTGTGTAAAAGTAGAAGTACTTAGATCTTGTACTTCAGTAAAAGTAGAAGTAGAGATATTGTACTTGAGTAAAAGTAGAAGTACACAGATCTTGTACTTGAGTAAAAGTAGATGTAGTCAGATCTTGTACTGAGTAAAAGTAGAAGTACTCAGATCTTGTAATCAAGTAAAGTACATGTACCTCAACAGTGTACTAAAGTAAGTGAGTAACTTAGTTACTTCCCACCTCTGATTTTACAGATATCTTAAAGTTTATAAAGGAATAATAACTTAAACCGTAATGTTTGACTTTAATGCGTACTCTTCATTTTGTCTGATATTGAACTGTTGAATGAACTCAGTTTAAAACTCACTCTGGAGTTAGAGTTCAGGAACAGCTGGGCTTCCTGCTAACCAGGCTCTGTTAAGATGTTGTTATAATGAACAGATAACAAATCAATCTACTACGACTTCCTGTAGAAACACTCTTCATTTCGGCTGATTTCTAACTTGAATAACTCACTCAGGAGTTAATGGACTTCCAGACTCAATCAACATGTTGCTCTCTTAATGACTGTTCAGCAGCTCTTCTGTAAATCATGTGACTGCTAAAGAAAGCCTTTTCATTTGGGAGGATATTTAACTTTAACAGCTTTTCTGTGACTATTTGACCTTTGAATTCAACATAAATCACGACGTCTCTCTATAACTCCCTTAAAGTACGTCTTTTCTTTTCTGATGATATTTAACTTTAACAACAGTTCAGTAACTCCAATTTGACTACTTTCCAAACTATTTCTCAATTCAACAGATCACTTATAAATCATGAAGTATAACCCCTTACAGATAGCTTCTTGTTTCAGGTAAATGTATTTCATGCTCGATGTAGTAGCAGAAGAATTCATGGAAAATAGCTTTTTTCTGCATTTATTTATAGTTTTCTTGTGTTTCTGTTGATGTATTAGCACCTTGTTCCCCCTCTCTGCTTCTCTTCAATCGCTCCCATTTCCTGCAGTTTCTGAGGACTTGAAGTGGGCTTTTCTATTTGGAATAACGAGCCTTTGAACCAGTCAACTTTAAAATAAACTCTGCATTTTCCCAGCTTTACAGTCCTTGATCCACAGGTTACCATGGAGCAGAAAGTAGCTTGAGTTTGGAGTAAAACACATGCAGCGAGATGTGCAGAAATCCATCAAAAAGACAGATTATTAAGCTTTTATTTCATGCTTGTTTTGCGTAAAGTAGCTGCTCATAACATCACAGAACACATGATAGAAAGGTCCACAGGAAATACTGTGATTGTTGTGCGTTTACACACTCGTTGTCTTGTGTTTGCTTTAATAATTAGAAGCTTGTTTCCTCTCTGCTCGTCTCGATCTGATTCCCTGCAGTTTCTGAGCTCTTTAATTCCTTTTTATTTAACGTTAAAGTGGCGTCTGTGAAGCACGTTAAATAAACTAAAGTGGGGCTTTTTAAACCAGTACGTTCTACTTATGAGTTCTGCATTTTCACAGGTTTACAGAAACCACAGGGTGAAATCAGACAGAAGTTAGCTTGAGTTCGGCGTAGTAGATTACAGCAAAACACAACATAAGACACGTTAAAAACACGTTAGAAACCCATTAAAAATAGTGATTATTTACCCTTTATCTCATGCATAAAGTAGATGTTCATAATGTACAATAGTAGGTCAACGAGGCTGGACAGACGGGTCGCTTTCTTGTGTTATACTTGAATTACAAGTGTCTTTAATCGCTCTGATTTCCTGCAGTGTCTGAGCTCCTGAAGTAGCAGTACATTAACCTTTAATCCAGTTCATTTGAATTTAAGTTGTGCAGAAATCCATCGAAACGACGAGTGATGATTTATTATTATTCCTCTGTTAGTAAGACCTGATTCCCGACGTTTCTGAGTGTCTTTAGAGTTATTATTCATGCTTTATTTGGACATACTAGATGTTAGTTAGATGGTAGATAACAGGGTTGTGTTTCATCTGAGTGATCAGCGTCTTGTCCCCCTCTCTCTGTTTCTCTTGAATCGCTCTGATGTCCTGCAGTCTAAAGTGTCTTCAGTGTTATTTAATGCTTTATTTGGACATACTTAGATGTTAGCTCGATGCTATATGCTAGATGCTAGATGCTAGATGATAGATGCTAGATGATAGATGCTAGATGATAGAGGGTAGATGACAGGTCTTTATTTATCCTCTCTCTCTTGTGTTTAATCTGAATCATCAGCGTCTTGTTCCCCTCTCTGTTTCTCTTGAATCGATCCGATGTCCTGCAGTTTCTGAGCTCCTGATTTGTTGCAGCTGCATGTTTTTAATCCAGTTTCTATTTCTGAATGTGTGTGTGTGTCGGAGTGTTAGAGTGTGTGTGTGTAATGTGTGTGTCGGAGTGTTAGAGTGTGTGTGTGTTGTTGAGTGTGTGTTCCTCGTCTTCTGCTCTGTAGTGGAAGCTTCCATTTTGAGAGGAGCGGGGGGGTTGTGTAACGCGGAGAGAGGAGAAAGTCTGCAGAGTTTGAGGGGGGGGGATGGGCCCCATTCAGGCCTAACATTTCCATTTTGATTGCTTTGATGCTGTTTTGGTCTGGAGGGGGGGAGGGGAGCAGCGCGGCGTTTAATCACACACACACACACACACACACACACACACATGCACACACACACACGGAGGCCTCCTGCTGCACACACTCACTGACGGCGGTTTGTGAACATGTCAAATAGTTATTTAGTTTTATTCTATTTACATGGATATAGACTTCTTGTTTAATCACAGAGCTGATGTAGACACACACACACACACACACACACACACACACACACACACACACTGACGGGGGTTTGTGAACACGTAAAATAGTTATTTAGTTTTATTCTATCTACATGTTTACAGACTTCTTGCACTATTTCATTTCCATCTCTCCACTGTAGCTGCTGAGCACAAGACGATAAGACATTTGAATCTTGAATCTTTGAACGTCAGAGGGTCTTCATGCATCCAGTAACTCTCCTTCAGGAATAATTACAGATCAGAGGAAGCTGGAGGTCGTCTCAGGGTCACACAAGTGAGAGAGAGAGTAGAGAGAGAGAGAGAGAGAGAGAGGAGAGAGAGAGAGAGAGAGAGAGAGAGAGAGAGAGAGAGAGAGAGAGAGAGAGAGAGAGAGAGAGAGAGAGAGAGAGAGAGAGAGAGAGAGAGAGAGAGAGAGAGAGAGAGAGAGAGAGAGAGAGAGAGAGAGAGAGAGAGAGAGAGAGAGAGAGAGAGAGAGAGAGAGAGAGAGAGAGAGAGAGAGAGAGAGAGAGAGAGAGAGAGAGAGAGAGAGAGAGAGAGAGAGAGAGAGAGAGAGAGAGAGAGAGAGAGAGAGAGAGAGAGAGAGAGAGAGAGAGAGAGAGAGAGAGAGAGAGAGAGAGAGAGAGAGAGAGAGAGAGAGAGAGAGAGAGAGAGAGGGAGATGAATATATATATAGGACATACAACAAATGAAACCAATTAAATAGTGCAAGAGAAGTAAGAGTAAGCAGAGAAACAAGAGGAAGGATGTACGCCAATATCACAAATACACCTGCAGGATCACTTGTTAAATGACACGTAAGAGACTCAAAATGATCTTAAAGGTGTTTAAATGACACGTAAGAGACTCAAAATGCCCTTAAAGGTGTTAAATGACACGTAAAGACTCAAAATGCTCTTAAAGGTGTTAAATGACACGTAAAGAGACTCAAAATGATCTTAAAGTGTTAGATGACACGTAAAGAGACTCAAAATGATCTTAAAGGTGTTAAATGACACGTAAAGAGACTCAAATGCCCTTAAAGGTGTTAAATGACACGTAAAGAGACTCAAAATGCCCTTAAAGGTGTTAAATGACTACGTAAAGAGACTCAAAATGATCTTAAAGGTGTTAAATGACACGTAAGAGACTCAAAATGCCCTTAAAGGTGTTAAATGACACGTAAAGAGACTCAAAATGATCTTAAAGGTGTTAAATGACACGTAAAGAGACTCAAAATGCCCTTAAGGTGTTAAATGACACGTAAAGAGACTCAAAATGCCCTTAAAGGTGTTAAATGACACGTAAGAGACTCAAAAATGCCCTTAAAGGTGTTAAATGACACGTAAAGAGACTCATAATGATCTTAAAGGTGTTAAATGACACGTAAAGAGACTCAAAATGATCTTAAAGGTGTTAAATGACGTAAAGAGACTCAAAATGCCCTTAAAGGTGTTAAATGACACGTAAAGAGACTCAAAATGATCTTAAAGGTGTTAAATGACACGGTAAAGAGACTCAAAATGCCCTTAAAGGTGTTTAAATGACACGTAAAGAGACTCAAAATGCCCTTAAAGGTGTTTAAATGACACGTAAAGAGACTCAAAATGATCTTTAAAGGTGTTAAATTACACGTAAAGAGACTCAAATGCCTTAAAGGTGTTAAATGACACGTAAAGAGACTCAAATGATCTAAAGGTGTTAAATGACACGTAAAGAGACTCAAAATGATCTTAAAGGTGTTAAATGACACGTAAAGAGACTCAAAATGCCTTAAAGGTGTTAAATGACACGTAAAGAGACTCAAAATGACTTTAAAGGTGTTAAATGACACGTAAAGAGACTCAAAATGCCCTTAAAGGTGTTAAATGACACGTAAAGAGACTCAAAATGATCTTTAAGGTGTTAAATGACACGTAAAGAGACTCAAAATGCTCTTTAAGGTGTTAATGACACGTAAAGAGACTCAAAATGCCTTAAAGGTGTTAAATGAACACGTAAAGAGACTCAAAATGCTCTTAAGGTGTTATATACACGTAAGAGACTCAAAATGCACTTTAAGGTGTTAATGACACGTAAAGAGACTCAAAATGCACTTTAAGGTGTTAAATGACCGTAAAAGAGATTCAAAATGCTCTTAAAGGTGTTAAATGAACTAAAGAGACTCAAAATGACTTAAGGTGTTTAATGACACGTAAGAGATTCAAAATGCTCTAAAGGTGTTAAATGACACGTAAAGAGACTCAAAATGACTCTAAGGTGTTTAATGACACGTAAAGAGATTCAAAATGCTCTTAAAGGTGTTAATGACACGTAAAGAGACTCAAAATGCATCTTAAAGGTGTTAATGACACGTAAAGAGATTCAAATGATCTTAAAGGTGTTAAATGACACGTAAAGAGACTCAAAATGACTCTAAAGGTGTTTAATGACACGTAAAGAGATTCAAAATATCTTAAAGGTGTTAATGACACGTAAAGAGACTCAAAATGATCTAAGGTGTTTAATGACACGTAAAGAGATTCAAAATGATCTTAAAGGTGTTTAATGACACGTAAAGAGACTCAAAATGTCTTAAAGGGTTTAATGACACGTAAAGAGACTCAAAAATGCTCTTAAAGGTGTTAAATGAACGTAAAGAGACTCAAAATGATCTTAAAGGTGTTAATACACAATAAGGGACTCAAAATGATCTTAAAGGTGTTAAATACACGTAAAGAGACTCAAAATGATCTTAAAGTTATATTACACAATAAGGGACTCAAAATGATCTTAAAGGTGTTTAATGACACGTAAAGAGACTCAAATGATCTAAAGGTGTTAAACACGTAAAGAGACTCAAAATGATCTTAAGGTGTAAATGACACGTAAAGAGACTCAAAATGATCTTAAAGGTGTTTAATGACACGTAAAGAGACTCAAAATGATCTTAAAGGTGTTAATGACACGTAAAGAGACTCAAAATGATCTTAAAGGTGTTAAATGACACGTAAGAGACTCAAAATGCATTTAAAGGTGTTAAATGACACGTAAAGAGACTCAAAATGATCTTAAAGGTGTTTAAATGACACGTAAAGAGACTCAAAATGATCTTAAAGGTGTTAAATGACACGTAAAGAGACTCAAAATGATCTTAAAGGTGTGTAAATGACACGTAAAGAGACTCAAAATGATCTTAAAGGTGTTAAATGACACGTAAAGAGACTCAAAATGATCTTAAAGGTGTTAAATGACACGTAAAGAGATTCAAAATGATCTTAAAGGTGTTAAATGACACGTAAGAGATCAAATGATCTTAAGGTGTTTAAGACACGTAAAGAGACTCAAAATGATCTTAAAGTTAAAGGTGTTAATGACACGTAAAGAGACTCAAAATGTCTTAAAGGTGTTAAATGACACGTAAAGAGACTCAAAATGCCCTAAAGGTGTTTAATGACAGTAAAGAGACTCAAATGATCTTAAAGGTGTTAAATGACACGTAAAGAGACTCAAAATGCACTCTAAGGTGTTTAATGACACGTAAAGAGACTCAAAATGATCTTAAAGGTGTTAAATGACACGTAAAAGAGATTCAAAATGATCTTAAGGTGTTAAATGACACGTAAAGAGACTCAAAATGCACTTTAAGGTGTTATAATGACACGTAAAAGAGATTCAAAATGATCTTAAGGTGTTTAAGACAGTAAAGAGACTCAAAATGCACTTTAAGGTGTTAAATGAACGTAAAGAGACTCAAAATGATCTTAAAGGGTTTAATGACACGTAAAGAGACAAAATGATCTTAAAGGTGTTAAAGACACGTAAAGAGACTCAAAAATCTTAAAGGGGTTTTAAATGACATGTAAAGAGACTCAAAATGACTTTAAGGGTTTAAATGACACGTAAAGAGACTCAAAATGATCTTAAAGTGTTAATTACACTAAGGACTCAAAATGCTCTATAAGGTGTTAAATTACACGTAAGGGACTCAAAATGATCTTTAACGTGTTTAAATACACGTAAAGAGACTCAAAATGCACTTTAAGGTGTTAAATGACACGTAAAGAGACTCAAATGATCTTAAAGGTGTTAAATGACACGTAAAGAGACTCAATGCCCTTAAAGGTGTTAAATGACACGTAAAGAGACTCAAATGCACTTTAAGGTGTTAAATGACACGTAAAGAGACTCAAATTGCCCTTAAAGGTGTTAAATGACATGTAAGAGACTCAAAATGATCTTAAAGGGTGTTAAATGACACGTAAAGAGACTCAAAATGCCTTTAAGGTGTAAATGACATGTAAAGAGACTCAAAATGATCTATAAGGTGTTAAATGACACGTAAAGAGACTCAAAATGCACTCTAAGGTGTTTAATGACACGTAAAGAGATTCAAATGATCTTTAAAGGGTTAAATGACACGTAAAGAGACTCAAAATGATCTTAAAGGTGTTAAATGACACGTAAAGAGACTCAAAATGCACTTTAAGGTGTTAAATGACAGTAAAGAGACTCAAAATGCACTTTAAGGTGTTAAATGACACGTAAAGAGACTCAAAATGCACTTTAAGGTGTTAAATACACGTAAAGAGACTCAAATTGCCCTTAAAGGTGTTAAATGACACGTAAAGAGACTCAAAATGCACTTAAGGTGTAAATGACACGTAAAGAGATTCAAAATGATCTTAAAGGTGTTAATGACACGTAAAGAGACTCAAAATGCACTCTAAGGTGTTTAATGACACGTAAAGAGATCAAAATGATCTTAAAGGGTTAAATGACACGTAAAGAGACTCAAAATGCCCTTAAAGGTGTTAAATGACACGTAAAGAGACTCAAAATGCCTTAAAGGTGTTAATGACACGTAAAGAGACTCAAAATGCCCTTAAAGGTGTTAAATGACACGTAAAGAGACTCAATTGCCCTTAAAGGTGTTAAATGACCGTAAAGAGACTCAAAATGCACTTTAAGTGTTAAATGACACGTAAAGAGACTCAAAATGCCCTTAAAGGTGTTAAATGACACGTAAAGAGACTCAAAATGCACTTAAGGTGTTAAATGACACGTAAAGAGACCAAATTGCCCTTAAAGGTGTTAAATGACACGTAAAGAGACTCAAAATGCACTTTAAGGTGTTAAATGACACGTAAAGAGACTCAAATGCCCTTAAAGGTGTTAAATGACACGTAAAGAGACTCAAAAATGATCTTAAGGTGTTAAATGACACGTAAAGAGACTCAAAATGCACTTTAAGGTGTTAAATGACATGTAAAGAGACTCAAAATGATCTATAAGGTGTTAAATGACACGTAAAGAGACTCAAAATGCCCAAAGGTGTTAAATGACACGTAAAGAGACTCAAAAATGCCCTTAAAGGTGTTAAATGACACGTAAAGAGACTCAAAATGCACTCTAAGGTGTTTAATGACACGTAAAGAGATTCAAAATGATCTTAAAGGTGTTAAATGACACGTAAAGAGACTCAAAATGCACTTTAAGGTGTTAAATGACACGTAAAGAGACTCAAAATGCACTTTAAGGTGTTAAATGACACGTAAAGAGACTCAAATGCCCTTAAAGGTGTTAAATGACACGTAAAGAGACTCAAAATGCACTTTAAGGTGTTAAATGACACGTAAAGAGATTCAAAATGATCTTAAAGGTGTTTAATGACACGTAAAGAGACTCAAAATGCACTCTAAGGTGTTTAATGACACGTAAAGAGATTCAAAATGATCTTAAAGGGGTTAAATGACACGTAAAGAGACTCAAAATGCCCTTAAAGGTGTTAAATGACACGTAAAGAGACTCAAAATGCACTTTAAGTGTGTTAAATGACACGTAAAGAGACTCAAAATGCCCTTAAAGGTGTTAAATGACACGTAAAGAGACTCAAATGCACTTTAAGGTGTTAAATGACACGTAAAGAGACTCAAATGCCCTTAAAGGTGTTAAATGACACGTAAAGAGACTCAAAATGCACTTTAAGGTGTTAAATGACACGTAAAGAGATTCAAAATGATCTTAAAGGTGTTAATGACACGTAAAGAGACTCAAAATGCACTCTAAGGTGTTTAATGACACGTAAAGAGATTCAAAATGATCTTAAAGGGGTTAAATAACTTAAAAGAGACTCAAAATGATCTTAAAGGGTTAAATGACACGTAAAGAGACTCAAAATGATCTTAAGGTGTTAATAACTTAAAAGAGACTCAAAATGATCTTAAAGGGGTTAAATGACACGTAAAGAGACTCATAATGATCTTAAAGGGTTAAATGACACGTAAAGAGACTCAAAATGATCTTAAACGTGTTATATTGCACAATAAGAGACTCAAAATGATCTTAAAGGTGTTATATACACAATAAGGGACTCAAAATGATCTTAAAGGTGTTATATTACACAATAAGAGACTCAAAATGATCTTAAGGTGTTATATTGCACAATAAGAGACTCAAAATGATCTTAAACGTGTTGTATTACACAATAAGAGACTGAAAATGATCTTAAAGGTGTTAAATAACTTAAAAGAGACTCAAAATGACACAACATGAGGAAAATGAGGGTTAATGCAGAAGCTTAAAGACAGGTTATTAAAGGTGGATAAAGACTAAGGACTAAATTGGGCCCTTTAAAGGTGGAGCCCCATACAGCCGGGAATAACCTGAATTAACTACGTTTCTTGTGCACAGTGAAGGCCTCTCTGTGATTGATTCCTCTCTGCTTGCTCTGCGTTGCATCATGACACTCAGTTTATATATTTCTTTATGTTATTCCTCTCAGTTGTAGTTTTTCAGTCCTTTTGAAAAGCAGCATCTGAAGCCATGGTTACTCTGCTGCTTTCTGCTCATTCACACCTCATTTAAGCCTTTTTTACTTTTCACATGTTCACATATACAGGGGTTTATTTTTAACAGCATGTTGTGTCACACCGCTTCACAATTTCTGAACTTAACGCACTTTTTCCACCATTTCAGACGTCTTTACGAGTGAAATCCGTAGAAAAACAACAATATAGTTAAAAAAAAAGATCAAAATGAAGACCGTGGTGCCTTCAGGTGCTCCTTGGGTGTGTTAGGAATAATTTATTTGGACTTCGTGTGTGTTCAAGAGCTTCAGACACTTGAAAAGATCATGTGTTGTGTTTAATATCTCAGAAATACATTGTAATTCTCAGTTTTTGTTAAGAGTTTAATACTATTGCTGGTTGGTGTATTTCATTTTTTCGATTATTTTGAACCCATTTAAAGGCAACACGAATACTCTTTCCAAAGTAAGAGAGGCTGGAAACACACTTTTCTGACTGTTTCACCCCAACAATAACCCAAGAAGTGATCTATTACTTCAGGGGTATCAGCGTACAGAAGCTGGCAGATTGTAATCAAGGTGAAACCAGGGATACTGATCCGTGTGAGATGCAGGCGTCTGATTGGCCCATGTGATCCGTGGCGTACAGCGAGGGATTCCTCTCCAAAAGACTCGTTTACTCTCAGAAACGCTGAGGAATCGGGTCGCAGAGAGAAAGTAGTGCTCTTTATGATGAGATGCAGGCGTCTGATTGGCCCATGTGACCTGTGGCGGACGCGCTGTGATTGGTCGACATGCGGCCTGCTCAGTTTTATGTCAACGTTTTACTTATTGTGTGTGTGTGTGTGTGTGTGTGTGTGTGTGTGTGTGTGTGTGTGTGTGTGTGTGTGTGTGTGTGTGTGTGTGTGTGTTGTGTGTGTGTGTGTGTGTGTGTGTGTGTGTGTGTGTGTGTGTGTGTGTGTGTGTGTGTGTGTGTGTGTGTGTGTGTGTGTGTGTGTGTGTGTGTGTGTGTGTGTGTGTGTGTGTGTGTGTGTGTGTGTGTGTGTGTGTGTCAGTTTTATTATAATAATAAACTTAAAATATATCGAACAGAGGATCTAAAATAAACTTTTATTATAATAAAACTGAAGCTTAAGATTTAAAGCTCCTCCTCCTGTCTCTCCTAAAGTTAAGAGTTCTGCACACAGCGAGAAAGAGTCTTTATACGTGTGAAAATCTGTCTGATTTCAGGCGTTTTTAGTCTCTTTGTGGTCAGTTTGAGACTCTTTGGGTTCCTTTGAGTCTCTTTCTAGTTGTTTTGAGTCTTTTTTTTGAGTCAATTTCAGTCTTTGTAGTTAGCATCAGGCTAACAGGTAGCAGTGTGTGTTCTCAGTGTGTTGTTAGCATCGTGCTAACAGGTAGCAGTGTGTGTTGTTAGTGTGTGTTGTTAGCATCGTGCTAACAGGTAGCAGTGTGTGTTCTCAGTGTGTTGTTAGCATCGTGCTAACAGGTAGCAGTGTGTGTGTTAGTGTGTGTTGTTAGCATCGTGCTAACAGGTAGCAGTGTGTGTTGTTAGTCTGTGTTGTTAGTGTGTGTTCTCAGTGTGTGTTCTCAGTGTGTTATTAGCATCGTTCTAACAGGTAGCAGTGTGTGTTCTCAGTGTGTTGTTAGCATCGTGCTAACAGGTAGCAGTGTGTGTTCTCAGTGTGTTGTTAGCATCGTGCTAACAGGTAGCAGTGTGTGTTCTCAGTGTGTTGTTAGCATCGTGCTAACAGGTAGCAGTGTGTGTTGTCAGTGTGTGTTGTTAGTGTGTGTTCTCAGTGTGTTTGTTAGCATCGTGCTAACAGGTAGCAGTGTGTGTTGTTAGTGCGTGTTGTCAGTGTGTGTTGTTAGTGTGTGTTCTCAGTGTGTTGTTAGCATCGTGCTAACGGGTAGCAGTGTGTGTTGTTAGTGTGTGCTCTCAGTGTGTGTTGTTAGCATCGTGCTAACAGGTAGCAGTGTGTGTTGTCAGTGTGTGTTGTTAGTGTGTGTTCTCAGTGTGTGTTGTTAGCATCGTGCTAACAGGTAGCAGTGTGTGTTGTTAGTGCGTGTTGTCAGTGTGTTGTTAGTGTGTGTGTTCTCAGTGTTTGTTAGCATCGTGCTAACGGGTAGCAGTGTGTGTTGTTAGTGTGTGTTCTCAGTGTGTTGTTAGCATCGTGCTAACGGGTAGCAGTGTGTGTTGTTAGTGTGTGTTCTCAGTGTGTTGTTAGCATCGTGCTAACAGGTAGCAGTGTGTGTTGTTGGCTTTGTTCTAACAGGTAGCAGTGTGTGTTGTCAGTGTGTGTTGTTAGTGTGTGTTCTCAGTGTGTTGTTAGCATCGTGCTAACAGGTAGCAGTGTGTGTTGTCAGTGTGTGTTGTTAGCATTGTTCTAACAGGTAGCAGTGTGTGTTGTTAGTGTGTGTTCTCAGTGTGTGTTGTTAGCATCGTGCTAACAGGTAGCAGTGTGTGTAGTTAGCACCATGCTAACAGTTAGCAGCTGTTAGCTCCTCTCTCTCTGACCTCAGCTCCTCTCAAAGTGCTGACGCTGCAGAAAACATGAAGCTGCTGACGGCTGAGTTTCTGAGAGAGAGAGAGAGCAGCTGTACGTCTGTGATCCTTCCTCTGAAACACCAGAACTCTCTGTAGGAAATCAAAAGACATCATGCTCTGTTCTGCATCAAACTCCTGGGACAGATGTGGGACACCAAGGGACCAAAGAGGGACCAAAAAAACTTAAACTGACGGGAAAATACACAAAACGACTTTAAAGGGACTCATTTAGTCTGTAAATGAGTCATAATGAACAAATAGGGACTGAGAATTGGCTGAAAAAGACACAAACTGACTGAAAAGGTTGCAAGTTAGCTGCAAAAGACAAAATGTGACCTTAAAGAGACACAACTTGACAAATAAGGGACACAAAATCACAAAAAGGAACTCATTAAGTCTGTAAAGGACTCAAAATGATCAAATAGGGATTTCAAATGACTGAAAGAGACACAAAATAACTGAAAAGGGACGTGAAATGATCCAAAAGGTATTTATAATTAGCTGCAAAAGACAACATATGACCATAAAGAGGCTCAAAATAACCAAACAGGGACATTTAATGAAGGAAAAGAGACGCTAAGTGAACAAAACACGACTTCCTCCAGAGAGCCGGATTACCCTGCTCCGAGCGGCGTGAAATCTGCTGTAATGATTCAGAAAGCTCTCCTGTGTGTGTGTGTGTGTGTGGTGTGTGTGTGTGTGTGTGTGTGTGTGTGTGTGTTGTGTGTGTGTGTGTGTGTGGTGTGTGTGTGTGTGTGTGTGTGTGTGTGTGTGTGTGTGTGTGTGTGTGTGTGTGTGGTGTGTGTGTGTGTGTGTGTGTGTGTGGTGGGGGAGACAAAGTGTGTGTGTGTGTTCTTGTTTCTGAGAGATTTCTGCTGCGCTCGATTTCACGCAGAGACAAATGGAATTGTTGCCGTTTCACATCGGTGTGTTTCTCCCGCACATTAAAATACCACACACACACACACACACACACACACACACACACACACACACACACACACACACACACACACACACACACACGTCTGGTATTTCTAAAGTTCATCCTGACCCCGGTGGAGGATCATTAATCAAATCTCTCCGTCTGGGTTTTACTGAGGATGATGATGAGGATGATGATGATGAGGATGATGATTGTTGGGATTCAAAGGAACAAAAAGAGGCAGATAAAGAACCAAACAGGTGCAAATGGACAGGTGAGAGAAACTGAGCACAAACTCAGAGAGTTCATGTAAACAGATGCAAAGTGACCAAATAAAGACCGAGAAATGCATAACAATCTGGAAAAGAGACACGAAATGATCTTAAAAGTGTTCAATGACACAGAAAGGGACTCAAAAGGACACAATATTTATGAAAATGTACCTAAAATGGTGCTTTTATTTAGAAGGGACGTGAGGTTATAGGAGCGATAACGTGCTGATAGGGAGAGCGATGACGTTGACTCGTTTCCTGTTGCTCCTACTTGGTCTGTTTTGAGTTGCTTTGTGTCCAAGGTCTTTCTGGTTGGTAGTGTCTCTTTGTGTTATTATCCTGTCTCCTTTAGCCTCTCTTATGGTTGTTTTCTGTCCTGATTTGGTGTTGCGTCTCTTTAGTAGAGGTTTGTTCATCTTTAAGGAATGATTGGTACCATGAAAACGTCCCCACTAACCCATAATAAGATACCCTTCAGTGCAACACTTAGAGACATGAGCATTTAATGAAAAATGGGATGAAAACCAGCAGAGATGCATCCTTTAAAGACGTGTTTCCTCTGCAGATTGGCATGTTCATGTTTGTGCTGTAACCCTGAGATCAGATCGAACCTGTTTTCAAAGCGTGTTTGAAGTCGGCCCTGTTGAACACCGAGGCCTACTTCCCCCTCTTAGAGGAAGCTACTCAGAGACTTAATAATGCATACACAGAAGCAATGCATTGTGGGACGCTGGTGTGGAAAGAAGAGGGTAAATATACTGGGAGAAAACGAGCTTTTGGGAATAAATTCAGAGAAAATAGGACATTTTTCGGCAGCTCTTTAACGTGTTTTGATCCAGAAGTCTTTCTTTAAAGGACGACAAAAGAGATGCTAAAAAAGACCACAATCAGACGCTACAAATGACTGAAAATAGACACAAAAAGGACCAAAAGAGATACTAAAGAACACCAGAACAAGGGGCTTGAAATGACGGAAAGAGATGCTAAAAGACATCGAAACGAGAAACAACAAAAGACCAAAACAAGACATAAAAAGTGACAAAAAGACTTCAAAAAATTATCATGCAAGGCATTGTGGGACGCAGGCCTGGAAGGAGTGTGTAAATACACCTTGTGGGCCTCTGCAGCAATATTCCATCTCAGACAGTCTGCAGAGCGTTTCCATAACAAAGACTAATCACGCACGCACGCACGCACGCACGCACGCACGCACGCACGCACGCACGCACGCACGCACGCACGCACGCACGCACGCACGCACTCACACTCTCTGGGTTTCTGCTCTTTTTAGTCCTTCTCCATAATTGACCTCTTTCTGCTGATGTGTGTGTGTCGCTCAGTCTATTGTGTGTTCTAGAAAAGACACACACACACACACACACACACACACACACACACACACACACACACACACCACACACACACACACACAACACACACACACACACACACACACACACACACACCACGCACGCACGCACGCACGCATCAGAGAGGTGAATGAGAGAGGAAGCAGCTGCTGCAGAAACACAAAAACATTCCTCTCTTTCTGAAAGACAAAGAGCTGATAAGTGTTTATCCTCTCACCGAGCTGCAGTCATTACGAGAAGAGGCGAGGGATGATCAACAGGAGTCTGACAAAGTACTGGTTTTCATTAGTTAAGGTGAAAATGGGACACAAACTGACTTTAAACAGATGCAAAACAGGCAAAAAGAGACCAAATCAGGATGCAGAATCACCTCAAAGACAGAATACGTCTTCAAATGGAAAGAAAACAAAAACATTTCCAGAAACACCCAGAAATACAGAAAACCACCACGAACATCTAGCGTCAGGCCGATGTGTTTGTACTCTGCAGAGTACCTGAACGCAACACATCGTTCAAAAACTAAGAGGTAGAGCAAAGAGCTGTGACACAGGAGTCTGACAAAGTACTGGTTTTCATTAGTTAAGGTGAAAATGGGACACACACATGACCATAAACAGAAGGTAAAGAGACCAAATCTGGATGCTAAGCCCCCCAGAAAGAATCAGAAAACTATAATAGGGTCCGAACAGGTGCAACATGATCCAAAAAGAAAGAAGAACACCCCTAACGCATCATTAAAGAAACTAACAGGTAAGAGCTGTGACCCAGGAATCAGAGAAAGCCTTTAGCAAGAGACAGACTGACTATAAACACATGAACAACAATGAAAAGACAGAACAATCTACAAGGAGACACACAACAACAACAACAACAACAAGCTGCTAAAACAGCCAGAAAGACACAATTTGATCAAAGGGGACACAACAAAGACCAAAACATCCCTAAAGACAGAAAACATCAACAAAGCGACGCAAAACAAACAAGGTGCAAAGACAGACAGAAAGACAGAAAACATCAACAAAGAGATGCCAAAACAACACAACAACAAGGTGCAAAAACAGACAAAGACAGAAAACATCAACAAAAAGACTCAAAACAACAACAACACAAGGTGCAAAAACAGACAGAAAGACAGAAAACATCAACAAACAGACTCAAAACAACAACAACAACAAGGTGCAAAACAGACAGAAAGACAGAAAACATCAACAAAAAGACTCAAAACAACAACAACAACAAGGTGCAAAAACAGACAGAAAGACAGAAAACATCAACAAAAAGACTCAAACAACAACAACAACAACAACAAGGTGCAAAGACAGAAAGACAGAGAATATGATAAAAAGAGACAGAAAATGACCTTATTGACAGAATATCTTCACAGATTTTGCTAATAAGTGTTATAACGGCTCTAAAACTAAAGATCTATATATATTTACGTTCCTCGCATATTTCCCATCAGCCCCTCTGTTTGGTGTCTCCTCTGCTGAAGGTCACTGAGAGTCGTTCCTCTCTTATTGAACACAGAGCCGTTAATGTCAGCCGAGAAGAGACGGTAAATAACGGAGGAGCGAGCGAGTCTGACGGCTTTAAATATCAAGGAAAACAAGAAGAATTTAGTTTATTAATACGCAATAATTATAATAAATGTTCCCTCTGTGACGACAAGTTCCACGTTCTTACAAGCGTTACTCATATATGAAAAAAAGGGTTTATTTTGATGAAATATTACGTTTTAGTTGTTGTTTTTCCTAGCCTATGTCACACATGATGCGTTTGAGTACCACTGGGAGGTTGTACATTTCAGAGGGTTTAAAATACATCTGATGAATTAATGCAGATTAATATGCATTTTATTATATCATTTTATAAAAGTTATTATTTTTCCCGGTTGAAGCGTTTGGCACACATGATGCATTCAAGGTCAGTTGGAAAGCTGATAATCTGTCCATTTTTTCCGTTTGAATCATTCCTGGATGTGGTCAATGGTGTAATTTTGGTGATTTTATTAAATATAGTTCAGAGGGGTCAGAGGGTTCAGGATCTGACAGATTTGTAGAATTGTTGTTGGAAGCGTTTGGCACACATGATGCGTTCAAGGACCGTCTGAAAAGTGGACATTGGATTGATATTTCAGTTTTTATAGTCCTGATGTTCGGTTCAGGAGCAGCTAATCTCTCTGTGTGTGTGTGTGTGGTGTGTGTGTGTGGGTGTGTTGTGTTGTGTGTGTTTGTGGGTGTGTGTGTGTGTGTGTGTGTGTGTGTGTGTGTGTGTGTGTGTGTGTGTGTGTGTGTGTGTGTGTGTGTGTGGTGTGTGTGTGTGTGTGTGTGTGTGTGTGTGTGTGTGTGTGTGTGTGTGTGTGTGTGTCTAACCTACAAATACCGTCAGTGTTTCTCCGGCGGGCCTCGCTGCCCTGCTGTGAGTCAGAAAGACGTCAGAATGAGGCGTTCAGGTACTCGTCAGGATCCTTTGAGTGATTTAAAATAAAAAATGTACGGAATAAACCTTTAAAGTTCATGAGAATGAGCATCGCTGCGTGTTAATGTGAATATAAGTGGATTATTACATGTTTATTATGCATTTAGTTTAGTAGTAATAGAGGTTTTTTAAGTTAAATATCTCCAGGTTCAGTTTGCAGGATGTTAAAACACACACACACACACACACACACACACACACACACACACACACACACACCTCTCTCTGTGTTTAGCAGCCAGGAGTGAGTGTGTGTGCATCCTCTCAAACTGCACGACACTATTAATAGCTGCAGCATGCTTGTGTGTGTATATGTGTGTGTGTGTGTGTGTGCGTGTATATGTGTGTTGTGTGTGTGTGTGTGTGTGTGGGCCTCTCTCTCTGTGTAAAGAGGCTGATGATTTGTTTTTTCAAAAACCTGAAAAAACTGATTTTATAATCGCAGATTTTTCTGTATTTCTTTCCAAATGTGTCAGTTTTTTCTTTTACATCTAAATGTGAATTTACCAAAAGAAAAACTCTGATATTCTCTGAGATTAAAGTCACTATTCTTCTATTTCCTTTAACATTTCTTTCTCGTTAGTTAATGATTTTATAATCACAGGAAACATATCATTCTTTATTGTCAATCAACACATTATTCATTATTTGTTCACGTTTTTCCACAAGGACGTTTTATTCCTGCAGATGAGCCTCAGTCGGAGTTGCCTGGTAACCGGGCAGGAAACAGAGGCTTTAAGATGATTTAACAAAAGCAGTCTTTGAATAGCCACATCCACAGGCCTGCAGATATGTCCTTGAATGCATCACGCTGCTTTAGTTTTTCCGATCTGGTTAAATCAGAGTCGCTGAAGCTTCTCCTGTAAACTGCAGTTTTTAATCAGCCTGACTTCATTCTGCACGCTTTCCGATCCAAGGCCTTTGTGGGGGTTTATATCTGAATTAAAGCCACTAAAAAAAGTGCTTTAATGAAGTTGCTCGCAGCGTTTTGAAAGTAAAGCGATGAGGTTCATTTTAAAAACAAAACATGCTTTTTTTCAGAGTTTTTTTGCCCGTAGATTTTTTTTGTTGCACATTTTTAACTTCATTTTTTTTGACAATATTTGAAATAATCGTGTTATTCTTTTGGTCAAATTACTAGAATATATTGCTTTTTTTTTTCGGCGATCAAATTCATACATTTAAGAAAAAAACGTGTTTTTTTTTCTCCAGGAAACACATTCATTATGTTTTTTTCTGTCAAATCTATGACCTTTAAATATCTGAAAAAATATATAAAATGTTGTCATTTTTCTATTTGTTTTTTCTACATTTGTTTGAATTTTTTTGACACATTTGAAAAAACAAATTAGAAAAATTCAGATTTGTATTTTACCTCCTGATCACACACACACACACACACACACACAAACACACACACACACACACACACACACACACACACACACCACACAACACTTTAGTGTGTGTGTGTCCTTGAGCGCGGCGTAATAAATTGACTTTAATTTGTTCTTCCAAGTCAAGGTCGCACTGAGTGATGGTTTATAGGGTGGAGGTAGAAAAAAACTGATTTTTCTGACTGCACATGAATGCATCGAAGGGGGGAAGTGTGTATTTGGGTGTTTCTCAATCTCGAGTAAAGCTCCTCCAGAGCCACTATTTCAAGCATACTACATCGAGTGCCGCCGAAGGACTGTTCCAATGTCCAGCATACTTGGAATCCTACCGAGCCCGGCGTACTTCGTATGGAGAAAATTTCGAGGCTGCACATGTGTAGACTCCGCGGTCTTAAAATCCCCACAATGCTTTGCGCACGGACCAATTTAATTTCCCCAAATCTGTGGCGGAACATGTAAGGCGGGGCCTCTCATGACGCACACCTGCACACTTGCTCGCCTGTTCCACTCTTCGTTTTCCGAATGCCAGGAAGGATTCTTGCCTCGCTTCTGAAGCAAGTGACTGGAAGACACGTGCTACCAAGAAGCGTACTCGACATTGAGAAACCCGTGTGTTGGGGCGGGGGGGGGGGGGGGGGGGGGGAGAGATGGGAGATGCTTGTATGAGATGCTTTTTATGTCCTTTGCTGCTAAGGATTGTGGGAGTTGTAGTACCAGATAAAAAACAAATGGGGATTTTAGGGAAATTTTGTTTTTGTAGTTTTTAATGTAGTTTTTTGTAGTTTTTGTCGTTTAAATTAGGGCTGTCAGTCGATTGAAATAGTTAATCGCGATTAATCGCAAATTAATCACACATTTTTAATCTGTTCTAAATGAACCTTAGAGGAATATTTTTCAAGTTTTTAATTCTCTTATCAACATATGAGAGGACAAATATGCTTTATGCAAATGTTTGTTTATTATCATTTGAACAATGACAAATATTCTCCTGAATATTCTCAACACAACAACCTGGAACCTCTCTCTCTCTCTCTCTCTCTCTCTCTCTCTCTCTCTCTCTCTGTCTCTGTCTCTGTCTCTGTTTCTGTCTCTCTCTCTCTCTGTCTCTGTCTCTGTCTCTGTCTCTGTCTCTCTCTCTCTCTCTCTCTCTCTCTCCCAACCCTGTCTACTTCTCTGCACTGAGCCAGTTGCTCAAACAGACAAGCCTGTTTACAGTTGTCGGTGAGATGCCGCTCCTCTGTCTTCATCTTCAGTCAAAGCATGAGACTGAAGTTCCCACCTAGGGTCAAAATAATGCGCTGTGATGAGCAGTCGACACGTTGGATGCGATCCGAATGATCTAACGCAGCCCTCGTCCTCCACAATGTTAAGCTGTAGCCACCCATTTAGCTATCGCTGTTGTTGTCCAGGCGTCTCCCCGGCAAACTTTCAAGCGTGGTCTGCTGCAAGCGAGCGGCAGGAGCGGGGCTGAGCATCAGCTGGGCTTGGCTTGCTGTTTAAAACACCTTTCTTGTATCCATATCTCTCGCTAGAATCTCCCACCATCCAACTAACAACAACAACAACAACGTCAAGCCTTTGGGCTCTGACACTACGGGGTGGGCCGAGGACAAATACACATGCGTTAATCGCACGTTAAAATAATTAGTGGCGTTAAAAAAATGCGTTAACTTGACAGCCCTACTTTAAAAAAAACTGGTCAGTTTTGGTCACATGATTATAAAGATGGATTTATGACGGTGATATCGGAGTATAATAGGTGGCCATAAAACACATTTCTCGTACGAAATGATGCATTCTTCTTCTGCCATAATTTCATATTTGGGTCACGTTCAGCAGCAGCTGGAGTCCGGTAAACACAGCGAGGGTCAGAGAGAGAGACCGGAGCGTCTGCTCACAGCGAGGGTCAGAGAGAGAGACTTGAGCGTCTGCTCACAGCGAGGGTCAGAAAGAGAGAGACCGGAGCGTCTGCTTCACAGCGAGGGTCAGAAAGAGAGAGACCGGAGCGTCTGCTTCACAGCGAGGGTCAGAGAGAGAGAGAGACCGGAGCGTCTGCTCACAGCGGGGTCAGAGAGGGAGAGAGACCGGAGCGTCTGCTCACAGCGAGGGTCAGAGAGGGAGAGAGACCGGAGCGTCTGCTCACAGCGAGGGTCAGAGAGAGAGAGAGAGAGACCGGAGCGTCTGCTCACAGCGACGGTCAGAGAGAGAGAGAGAGAGAGACCGGAGCGTCTGCTCACAGCGAGGGTCAGAGAGAGAGACCGGAGCGTCTGCTCACAGCGAGGGTCAGAGAGAGAGAGAGAGAGAGAGAGACCGGAGCGTCTGCTTCACAGCGAGGGTCAGAGAGAGAGACCGGAGCGTCTGCTCACAGCGAGGGTCAGAGAGAGAGAGACCGGAGCGTCTGCTCACAGCGAGGGTCAGAGAGAGAGAGACCGGAGCGTCTGCTCACAGCGAGGGTCAGAGAGAGAAGAGAGAGAGAGAGAGACCGGAGCGTCTGCTTCACAGCGAGGGTCAGAGAGAGAGAGACCGGAGAGTCTGCTCACAGCGAGGGTCAGAGAGAGAGAGACCGGAGCGTCTGCTCACAGCGAGGGTCAGAGAGAGAGAGACCGGAGCGTCTGCTCACAGCGAGGGTCAGAGAGAGAGAGACCGGAGCGTCTGCTCACAGCGAGGGTCAGAGAGAGAGAGACCGGAGCGTCTGCTCACAGCGAGTAGTAAGAGAGAGAGAGACCGGAGCGTCTGCTCACAGCGAGGGTCAGAGAGAGAGACCGGAGCGTCTGCTCACAGCAAGGGTCAGAGAGAGAGAGACCGGAGCGTCTGCTCACAGCGAGGGTCAGAGAGAGAGAGAGAGAGACCGTAGCGTCTGCTCACAGCGAGGGTCAGATAGAGAGAGACCGGAGCGTCTGCTCACAGCGAGGGTCAGAGAGAGAGATACCGGAGCGTCTGCTCACAGCGAGGGTCAGAGAGAGAGAGACCGGAGCGTCTGCTCACAGCGAGGGTCAGAGAGAGAGAGACCGGAGCGTCTGCTCACAGCGAGGGTCAGAGAGAGAGAGACCGGAGCGCTGCTCACAGCGAGGGTCAGAGAGAGAGAGACCGGAGCGTCTGCTCACAGCGAGGGTCAGAGAGAGAGAGACCGGAGCGTCTGCTCACAGCGAGGGTCAGAGAGAGAGAGAGAGAGAGAGAGAGAGACCGGAGCGTCTGCTCACAGCGAGGGTCAGAGAGAGAGAGAGACCGGAGCGTCTGCTCACAGCGAGGGTCAGAGAGAGAGAGAGACCGGAGCGTCTGCTCACAGCAAGGGTCAGAGAGAGAGAGACCGGAGCGTCTGCTCACAGCGAGGGTCAGAGAGAGAGAGACCGGAGCGTCTGCTTCACAGCGAGGGTCAGAGAGAGAGAGACCGGAGCGTCTGCTCACAGCGAGGGTCAGAGAGAGAGAGACCGGAGCGTCTGCTCACAGCGAGGGTCAGAGAGAGAGAGAGAGAGTAGAGAGAGGAGAGAGAGAGAGAGAGAGACGGAGCGTCTGCTCACAGCGAGGGTCAGAGAGAGAGAGACCGGAGCGTCTGCTCACAGCGAGGGTCAGAGAGCGAGAGAGAGACCGGAGCGTCTGCTCACAGCGAGGGTCAGAGAGAGAGAGACCGGAGCGTCTGCTCACAGCGAGGGTCAGAGAGAGAGAGACCGGAGCGTCTGCTCACAGCGAGGGTCAGAGAGAGAGAGAGAGAGAGAGAGACCGGAGCGTCTGCTCACAGCGAGGGTCAGAGAGAGAGAGAGAGACCGGAGCGT
>JAAKFY010000003.1:25820728-25842591 GCA_011823955.1 Dissostichus mawsoni
GGACTATATCCTTTTGGGACTCCTGGATAATGACTTCAATTTGTATCTGAATAATGATGGTTTACGCTCCACCTCCAAGATTATTGCTGATGCTAAGCTCAACCAAGGTACCAACAAAGTCATTGAAATGGATGTAAATGAGAATCTTGCTGTTGAAGCCTCCCTGAGTCGTGTCTATGCAGTGCTGAAGTATACTGGCAACAACGAGGCAAACTTGCTCAGTTTTAGCACCAATGGGAAGCATGTGGTCCAGGCTACCATTGATCTTGCCCCAGCTTCTTCCTTGACTGCTGATATTGAGATTGATATGTCTCAGCCAAACACCCTGGGGGACCTCACCATCTTTGGGAAAACTGTTGCTGAGGTGACAGCCGCCAAGCAGAAGATCTCTACCAATGGCAAATTTGTGAGCCCACTGTACACCACAAACGTGGCAGCTGAAGTAGAGGGTGATGGTCCTGTCTTCAAAGTCACCCTAAAGTCCTCTGCCACCTCTGTCATTGTGCTGTTGGACTATGACATGGATGGTGAGTTGATTTAAATTCCTTATTACTTGTATCTGTTTTGTGTTGCAAACATTGTTGAGCTCCAAATAACAAAATATGTATTTCACTAGGTTCTACTACTGTCAACTTTGAAAATGAAGCTCTGAACATGGTCAGCAAAGTTGTCCTGACACACGCTGATATGAACATGGATGTAAATCATGCCATTACCCAAGCCTTGAGGTAAAATGTTGTCTGTTTCACAACATATTTGGAATAATTACTTCTGATATTCAAGGTTTAAAGCATTCAACTCCTTTTCTTCACATTTTAGGAGAAAGCGCCAGGCTGATGACAGGTAAATATTCAATCTACAGTTTTTTTTTCTTCTTCTTTCCAATGTGTATAAATCAGATTGATTGTTTTCATGATACCAGGTCAAAAATAAATGGTGGCTTTTTATTTGAAATGCTTTATCTGTCTTTCAGTAACTCTCACCACACCCTGAACGTGGACATCACCAGTCCTACATTCATTGATGCAAACCTTCGTTACGCTGCTGGCAAAGATGGCATCAGTGCATCGGTATCTACCCCTTCAACCGGGTTCATGGGCATTCAGTTCAATGGCAGAGTCCCATCTCAGATGAGTGCAAGAGTCTATGGTCGTTATCCTGTAAGTATCATTAACATTACCTTTTTGACATGGAAAATGAATGCCAACATTTAAAACATAGCTAAAATATGTAATTTCCTTCCATTAAACAGTCTGCCCCGGAGGATGATGTCGAAGTCCTAGTTATCAGATCATCCTCAATGGACGCTGATAAGATGAACCTGCAGATCGCCTACAACATGGAGGCACCCAAAGTCGTACTCTCTGAACTCAAGACCAGAATCCCTTCCATCATCTCTGCATTCACTATGTTTGCTGACAAGTACCAGATCACAAGCTACATGGATGAGTTAAGGAACTCTGTTGTTAACCGCATCAGTGAGGCCTATGAAGCTGCAATCAACTATGACTCACAAATGAGCCAGCTGTCAATCTTCTTCAGGAACATCATTGTCCAGTACCAGAAGACTGTCCAGGTATTTATTGATGCTGTCGTCAAGGTCTTGAGGGAAACCCAGTTCAAACTGCCTGAGTCTGATGAGATGACCACCCTCCCTGAAGTCCTCAAGAAGCTGACCAGCAGCATTGCTGCTATGCTAGATTCTACCCTCCAGATTATCTATGAAAACATTGAGGTTTCCTTTAACGCCTTTGTTGAGCAGATCAGCAGTGTGAAAATGCGCATGCCAGTTGGTGATGCAATCACTGGAGGCCAGATCCTGGATCAGGTTAAAACAACTTTCAAGACCATCTTTGCCGAACTGGTGGACTTTGTGAAACATATGGAGAGTGTTGACACAATGCTAGAGAAGATTGGTGAGACCCTTAAGGCTATTGTTGAGAAATCTCAGGAGTTTGCTGACTCTGTCAAGTCTGACTATTTAGATGCAGTGTTCATCTACATCAATGTCCCTTATGTCAACTTTGTCACAGCCTTAAAGAATGTTGTTGACCACATCTCTGCCTTAAATATTGAGCAGCTCAACCACTCAGTTGAGTACATTATCGACATGTTTGTTCATGTAGTAGATCAGTTCAATAACACTGTTAATGGTTTCCTGCAGCAAGCTTCAGCGGACGCTCAAGCGTACATAAAAGTTAGTGAAGGAAGGCTTGAGGTTGACCTTCCATTTCACTTTAAGCATTGAGGAACCCTCACATACTGAGTCCTAAGTCCATATGAAACACTATCATCTGTTCAAAACATGTTCCAGAAGGAGTATGGACAATTTACTCGTTAACCATATTTATAACAATGAGTTCAACAGTAACACCTGTTTTTAATTTGAAGTTGGATGGTTTGTTGTGTACAAACATTGAAAATGTAACATTTTACTGAAACTTTCCTTCCTGCAAAGATTGAAAAACATCAATAAAAAACATTAATCCAATCTGTAAATGTCTGATTGCTTGTTTTGTGAATTGAAATGAATCTCACTGAATATTTTAGCATCATGATTCTAGACTTGAGTTTTAGTTTTGACTGAAAACTGAGTTTCTGCAAGACTGACCAATAAGCTGATTCAATTAGATAGTAACAATAGTTTGACAATTATTACAACAATACAAGAAATACTCAAAGAAGTTTATCAAATGAGAAACATTGAGACCCAAATAACCTTTACTAAAACACCTTAAAACAATACAAACACCATCTAAAAACATAAAAAAGAACAAGACACAAAGTCTTTAAAATAAAATCATCTTTCAAGTCAAACAATTTCTGGCAAAAGTTTAGTAATCAAAACCAAACAAGAGCAAGATCTATTGGACATTTCTTTTTTAAAAACAGAAGCATTTCGAATGATGATCTTATTGAATTATAAAACAATATTCCAAAGAACAATGAATCCAAAATAAATTACTCACCAAATGAAAAACGTGTAGTATTGTACAATAATTATATAATAATTAGTATGAGTAATACATAATAAGATATGTCAATGACAGAGCAAGGAGTGAAAAGCTAATGAACAGCATCCAATCCCTGAAAGTTTAAAAGGCCTGTGGATTTGAGAGCATCTTAAATTACATGATCAAAAGTTCTGACCTACCTACACTCAAACATTACATATAACTGAACTTATTAATACAATTGTATTTAAATACAACCTAAATAATTACAGTGGTATCTGTAATAAAATTGAAACCTGGGGGAAACGCTTTGCAATATTAAGAATAAAATACTTTAGATTTATCAAAGATCACAATTATTTGACTTAATACCATATTGGATTCTTACCAAAATGTGACCAAATACAGTATATGTCCTACCAATTTCACCTCTTATTTAAAATACAAAAGCATGAATTACAATAACTCCCATACCATCAGGCAGACATAATGTGCTTCAAGCTAAATCCAGATAAATCCATCCTCAGCCAGCTGGTCATGAAACTCTGTCTGGACAACCTAACAGGCACCAAAAAGCCTCTGCAACACAACACCAGCCAAATCAAAACAGACCAAAATATCAACCGACAAAAACAAAGCTACATCACAAATTGTATAGAAACAACAAAAACCCACAGAAAGTTTAAATGTTTTCTGACACTAAAAATAAACTTCACATAAGCAATGTATCTGGCAACAGCTAAAAAACATAAGACTAGAGACCATCTTGGGATGGGATCACACCATCTCATTGCCATATTTGACCAATCCAACCAGTAGCCTCTGACTCTCTTACTATCCTTACTTCCAGCACCCTTGCTCATACCAAACCAGTCTTCAAATGCTGCTCTCGTTTTTTACATCAACAAATCTATAATGTCTCATAGAAAACACATAGTCCACCCACACCCATTGACTCATCACTACACAAACACTGACTAACAAGGTGAAAACTATACCAGCCTCAATATTGTGGATTGTAAAAAAGTGTTGACTACTCATGGAGAAGGGTCTGTATAGACTTACTGTTGAAGACTTCTGTAAAGATTTCAATTAATGATGTTACTTGTAATATTTCCTAGCTCATACTAGGGGTTTCACAACTACCAATATTTAGGCAACTAGTCGACAAGTTTTTCAAAATAGTAGTCGACTAGTCAACTAGTTGTTACGTCATAATAAAGACACACAAAGAGAGGTGTAAAACTGTATTTTGTATTGCAATTCATACAGTTACGTTAAACACTGTAACAAAGCAGCATTTTAATTTGTGTTACAAGCTGTTACATGGCTGATTAAATTAAAAACAGTAACTGGACTCACCAAATCTACTGCAAAAACTCTGTTCAGAACATAAATGCAACGTAAATCCAGTGCGCATTGCGCAACACTTTATTCGCTGTCACTGTCCTCCTCGATAACCCTTCCAGGTTGTTTGGTCAGATAAAACAAACAAAAAATCGATTTAATTATATAAATAAAATGTATATAAAATGAATAAATGAGAATCGTATCTGTGTTGTTGATCTGTAATATTACAGTGTTACGTTGATTTGTTTGTCCTTCTCGGTCCATGCACTACGCATTTCAGTGGTTTTGTGTTAGAAAAGAAATGCAACCAATCAGATATTTTTCTGGGTCTCTGGGTAAATATCCTTCACCAAGGCATTCTATATCCTTGATAGAATGCCCTGGCCGTTGCACTGAATGAGCGTACGTTTGGATTGACAGTTTGATCAACCAATCATATATTGATTTGTAGCCAATGGGCGTATTCTTTCAGAGTTTCCCTCGGTTCCAGGGTACTGCGCATTTCCACTACAGCGCGGAGCTCGCTTTAAGCTTGCCGAGCCGTGCGGGGCCCGTTTTTGGTTGCGTTTCCACTTAGCGTAGTACCGGCTAGCGGGTACTATTTCCAGATTTTCTGGCCCCATAAAATCGAGGTTCTTTCCCGGCCAACAAACAGGGCTGAGTATGCTAAACTAGAGAGAGAATCGCTGGCAAGGGGGCTACAACTACAACAAGATGAACATATTTGACCGTGATTTAATTGTAATACACGTTTCAAAATTATGCCAAAGTAACAACATACTGATACCGGTTAGTAAACACCATGAATTAATGCTTTGACAAGTCTGTAGACCAGAGGTGTGGACTCGAGTCACATGACTTGGACTCGAGTCACTCGATCACAATTTGATGACTTTGGACTCGACTTGACAAAATCACAAAACACTTGCGACTCGACTTGGACTTGAACACCAGTGACTCGGGACTTGACTTGGACTTGAGCCTTCTGACTTGAGGTGACTTGATCATTTAATTCAGAGGTCTCCAACACGCCGATCGCGAGATGCCGCTAGAAGAGCAGACTCCAGTCGGGAGAGCAGAATCTTCAGCCGCTTCTACTCTTGCTGAGAATCCTTGCAGGCAGGGGCGGGTCTTTATTTAGCTGGGCCACCATGCGGCCAATCATATGCGAGGACACACTAGGATCATACAATTATGTGAAAGAAGGGTGGGGGGCAGACGCTCCAAAGACAGCAGGTGTAGTGGTACAGGCCAGCTACACAGAGCCGCGGGAGACGGGGAGCCGGATTTAAATGCAAGCGCGTCGAAAAAAGTCAAGAAATTAGCGAAAACCGAAAAAAGAAGCAGCATCTGGCTGCATTTCAATGATATTGGAGAAAGCAGAGCTGAGTGCAGGATTTGTAAAATGAAAATAACCTTCAGAGCAGGGTTTTTTTTTGGTAACCACTCAGGATTTATTGTCAGAGGTGGGAGAAGTTCAGATCTTGTACTTGAGTAAAAGTACCAGAGTGTAGGAATACTCGGTTACAATAAAAAGTCCTGCATTCAAAATGTTACAAGTAAAAGTACAAAAGTATTAGCATCAAAATATACTTAAAGTACCACCTGCAGAGGGATCTAGATTCAGGTGTTCTTTTCCCCATAGAGACCGCCTCGCTGCACATTATCCCTTGCATAAAAATAGATTGTGGGTCCCTTATAACATGTTGTAGCCTACAGTGGAAATAAACATTCTGGTTACCTCAACATCAGGGATCTTATACATTAAACTCCTTCTGAATCAAACCGTCACGGTAGCCTTACCTTACTGATCCCTCTTAAAATAGAAAAAAACACGTTACTTTACCAGCAGAGAGAAAATTGATTATTAAATTATTAATGTGACTAATAAAGAGCAGTTTAATTATTAAGTATTATTCTGTTGATCGATGTCATTACATTTGGTGAAAAGCACATAATGACTTGTTTAAGACTCGTTTTGTCAAAGTTTAGGACTTGGACTTGACTTGCCCATCCTGACTTGAGACTTGACTTGGACTTGAGCGCAAAGACTTGAGACTTGACTCGGACTTGAGCGCAAAGACTTGAGACTTGACTCGGACTTGCAAAACAATGACTTGGTCCCACCTCTGCTGCAGACAGACGGCAGGCGAAAAACCTTTTAAAATGCGTGTTGTAAATGGAGATCGGCTAAGCTAACGCACTATATGCTACGACCGTCCACACTCACAACAACGGCCTATACAGACATAAATAAACCAGCGACTGTATTCGCCATGACACAGACAGTCTGTGGTTTGTACTTGTTTAACTTTTGTCTAGTTTCTGAACAGGTATGAGGAGCTGTGAGCTTGAGTGCTAACAGCTAACGGCTGATGTTGGTTTTCTGGGGTTCTCATTGAAGATGACGTCACGGCTCCGCCTACACTGCGTTACTATAGTTACTGCCCCAGCTACTAAACTGTAATGGAAATGCGCCATAAAGTGAGCCAGTCCTAACAAGGCCTAACGAGGCCTAGCCATGCCGAGCGAGGCCGTGTAGTGGAAATGCGCCATAAGATGGCCCGGTAGTTCACTGGCTCGAGACAGAGGATCTAGATCAGGGGTTTTCAAAGTGTGGGAAGGTGAGCCTCTCCTCAGAGAACATTAGAACAGCCGCGCCCCCCCTCCCAATTATTATTGCTATTATTATTATTATTATTATTATTATTGTTGTTGTTGCTATAATGCAGGGGTATTATTATCCAGTGGAATGCCCTTACCTACTGGCCTAGTTAAATCAAAGTGGTTACTTTTTTTTGGCTGGGCAGTGTAGTTTTACACACCGTCTTATTTGACTTTCTCAGGACTTAAAACTGTTTTTTGGGGGCAGACCCCACAAAGAAAAACATATATTTACACACGTAAGGTCATCATCTTAACAGTTTGTTATGCTCATCGAGTCATCCGTGAGCAGAGCATCAAGTTGGCATGCCTATTACAGCTGAATGCGGCGATTACCATCTTGTTCAGCAAAACGCCTCACAAACGTATTAAGATCTAAAGCTTTAGTGCGTTTTGATTCAATGCTGAGTACAGCCAAACTTGACAGTCTCTTCTCTGTCATTGTAGACCGCAAATACCTCATTCCTTCCTTCTACTTGGGTCCGAATGCTTCTCGTTTTGCGCCGTCCCGTTCAAATGAAATCGCCGCCAATCACATTTCCACGCTCGCGCCAGGGCCGGGGGAGGGGTTACAAGACTTGTGTCTTGTGCTGCATTCACTTGCACTCGGACATTAGGGATTTTCTCTCATAAATGTCCGATGAGCCACAACTTTTATTTCAAAACAAAGCTGCCAACTGGGGTGGCAAGGCTATTTTTAGGGTGGCAGTTGCCACAGAAGGTCCAGTTTTGATAGACACCGTTCGCCACTGAACTTAACAATTTCTTAAGCAGATCAGAAAATAGCCGAAGGTATTGGAGGTTTTACATGTATTGAGTAAGAGGGACTTGCAGGTTACACTGTTGGCTTTGTATTTAATCTTATTAAAGTAAAAAATGTCCAAAACAAAAATACACTTGACATGTTTTGTTTGACATGAAGGATACACACAATGAGTATTGGTGATAACACTGAATGTAAATGTTTTTTTTGGTTTGTCAAGGAAAATCAACAGAGCCTCTTGAAGTAGTCTGTTGCCCTTCCAGGACAGAGAAAGAACGAACAGATCACTGATCCTTATTTCTACTGCCATCTAGTGGTGTCTACTGATATTTTCCAACTAAAGTGACATTATACAGTATATGGGCCCATATCTAAACTAATGCAGTTTGACATGGTGGAGAACCTTCTAGGATTACATATTGAGGGTGTTCACAATAACTGGGTTACTAAAAAAAACAAGGTTTTCCCCTATTTTGAACTAAGCCGCAACCAAAACAGTTAAAAAAGTGCACAATATCGACAACTGTCCTTACTTTGGCAAAGGGACCTTATCTATTAAAGTATCAAATGATAAACTAATATGGAATGTATCCTTTTTCAAAATACTGGGTTTTTCAAATCATTTCAATATGCCTTTGGTTTTGCCTCAAGTGGGTTATGATAAGGGTGTTTTTATCCAAATTAGAGAATCAGTTCAGAGAATTTAAGGCCCTAAATGAGTGTGCAACATCATGTCTACACAGCGGTCAGAGACTGTAGTCCACTGCCCCTTTACAAGATGCTGGAGAACAAGCTGTTCAGTGTTATCCTTATCAGTGGCTACAGGGCAAAACTCCACAGTTTCTGGGTTTTAGAATAAGCATGTTTTACTTTAGGATTATGCAACGTATAGTTTTAAACTTTGATATTGTCTGTTAATCACAAAGATTGGGTTTTTACAAATGATTAATAGAAGCCTCAACATTATGAGATTGAGTATCTCAAAAAGATGAACTTCATAGTCAATTGAATTGTGCTGATGCAGTTTCAGTTTTGAAATAAACCTATACAAAGGTATCTCTTTAGCATTCACTGTAATGAGACTTTTATAAAACTGTGAAGAATTAGAAAAAACTCACCTCTTCACATTTACATTTAATCTAAGAGCAATAACCTGATATGAATGTTTTTTTTATTATGGAACTAGTTGCCTTTGTCCCTCCACACATACGTATAGAGTGGACTTTGGAGCTTCAACAGTACTGTATATCATTACAACATGCCCCCAATACGGAACAGCTTTGGTACAAAAGGCAGATGAGGAGGTTGAGGCTTTAGTCTCGTCTGAGTACTCACCCAAGGAGTCTAAAGGAGAGTTGCAGAGAGCCCATGATGGGGGACTCAAAGCTGTGTCTTTTCCTTCTACTAATTACAATTACTTTGTCTTGTAAGTATTTTTAAATAACTTGTTGTTGTTTTGAATGGGGGATACTATGCATGTAATAGTTAAAAGGCTAAGCCACCTAAGTGGAAACTCTGATCTCTTTTTAAAGTAAAGATGTTTTCTTCAAGGAGGAAACAAACATTTTATCAAATGTTCCTCTTATTGTTTTGACAGATGCCCAAGAGGAACAGGAAAACTGCCTGAGTAAGTTTCATTGTTTTCATATTTGAATTACACAACCTGAACATAATGTAAATGCCAATTGCACTGCAGCTGTCTGACTATACATCGTCAGCAGTAAACTGAACTTTGATGCTAGCACATGCATATAGATATTTTTGGGGATTAAAACCCTTGATAATGTCTTATCCATACAGGACTTTTTTAAACTATGGCTGATTTGCTAAGGCAAACTGCTTTCTGACTGTAAAGTACTGAAATGTAATAATGAAATAATTACTTTTTACTCAGTAAACCAAAGGTACAAAACCTCCCACAAGTATGAATACATTTACGAAGCCGAGTCCTTGAACGCTATCAATGGTGCTTCACATCTCAGGAATGGACCCAAAGGAACTTGCAAGGTACATGATACAGTGCTTTAGCAGCTACATTTTATCATTATTTATTTTAGGTCTATTTAAGGTAATCATTTTCTGTATACACTATATATAGAGGCTAAAATGATCTTTTAAAACAGGTTTCGATTGAGGTACCTCAGACTTGTAGTTTCATCGTCCGCACCACTGGCTGTAGCCTGAGTGAGGTGGTCGATATGGACACAGAGGGCAACCCTGTGTTCGCTCCTGCAGCCAGCTCTGATGCCTTTGCTGCTGAAATGGAGAGGTGAGTTACATAGAAACGTCTCCAGTGAATCCAGTGGCATATCAATACCTAATGAAATGAACCACATTTGCCATAAGACTTAATAGTGAAAGTCTCACACATTTTCTGCAGATATCCTCTGAAGGTTGTGGTTGAGGGAGTTTACGATGTCAAACTGTACCCCGAGGAAGGTGAGACAACAACCATCCTGAACATCAAGAGGGGAATCATTTCTGCCCTGGCTGTGCCTCTGCTAGAAGAAGACAAGAACAAGAACATGGTACATTCATTAGAGAATGCTTTGAAATCTGCATATTTTAGTAGCACCTTCAAAGTATATCATGTTTGTATTTACGATTAAATAAAAACTGCATGTAGTACATTCTAATTTTTTATCTCTAATCATCTATTTCAGCCCACCATCCATGGCAAGTGCAAGACCCAATCCACAGTCAACGCAAGAGAGGACATCGCAACTGACATCAGCCTCAACAGGGACCTGTCCAGATGTGACAAATTTGTCCCACTGAGAGACCACACCAGCCCACTGGCACTTGTCTCTGGCATGGTAAGATATCCAATTAGCTGAGGTAGCAACATGAACCTTTCAGATAATCAATTACATTCATGAATTAAGTATATTTAATTGAAGTGGTATGTGGGAGGATACTATTCAACTTAACTTTGATTAATTCACTACATTAATATGATCTTTTTTTCAGCACTATCCTCTTGCCCAGCTGGTCAGAAGCTCACAGGCCTGCAACTACAAGTTTGACAATGAGAACAAACACATGACCTCTGGCTCATGCATTGAAAACCACATCCTCATTCCCTTCTCTCACAAGTAAGTTTAACCTCATATTAGACTCTTAAAAGTGTTTTGTCATATAAGTGACATACTGATATGTCTTGTACAAGAGGTCAAAGTATTGTTAAGCATGTGTTTTTCTTTCACCAGTGGAGAACATGGAATTACCAACGTTGGAAAGCAAGAACTGACTCTGGTTCAGGTCTCTCCTAGCAATGAAATAGTCTTTGACCACAGTAAGTCCTTTGTTTAATGTGTATTCTTTCCAAATACATTTGATTGATAAAAAAAAAACTTACGGTAACATTTTAATTATGTTGCTTTTGTTTCACAGGTGGCATTGTGAAGGGTCTTCACATGGACGCTGTCGAGACAAGAGTGCTATCCAGGATAAAGATGCAGGTCTGAACCTCCTGAGAGAACTGGCCTCTCTGCCCGAGACTGATGGTGAAAAGAGGGCCCACCTCTTCCACGTGCTTGTCAGTATGGTCCGTGGAATGAAGACCGAGACCCTGAGTCCCGCCATTCCAGAAGCTCTTGAAGTGTCCAGTGCCCTGACCTACCAGGTTTTGGCCCAATGTGGAACCCCTGAGTGCAGCAGTGCCATCATGCAGATCTTCAGGACCTTTGACACTTCCTCACTCGAGGTTGATGCCGGTGTTTTTGCTATGGGACTGGTGTCCAATCCCTCTGCCCTCCTGATCAATGACATGCTCGAGATGGCCAAATACAAGCCCAGCAAGCCCATCATGTACGCCCTGAGCAATGTTGTAAAGAGGTGAGTGAAGTTAACCCCCCTTTATTCTGTTTCAATCACTGAATAATGTTTCAGCAAACATGTTCCCTTTATTGATTATTAGGAGAAGCAAGCTTTGAATTATAATATTATGTATTTTGTTTTTGACCAGGTTTTACAAAGCTGAAGGCAAACTGATCCCTGAGATTTTCGCTGTTGCTGAGTTCATGGGTTCCCAGTTGGGTGACTGTTCTGGTGACAAGGACAACACTTTCATGACATTGAGAGTGGGTAACATTTGCTACAGATCAAAAGTAAAATAACATAAAACACCAATGAGCACAAAACGAATATATCATTTGATTTCAGGTTATTGGAAACATGGCAGCAGCTATGGGAGCTGCTGGTCCTGCACTCAGATCTGCTGTGATCCAGTGTGTGAACCAACCTGCTGCTTCCCTGGCTGTGCAGCAGGCTGCCATCCAGGCCTTCAGACTGACTCCCGTCCCAGAGGAGGCAAGTCAAATTCATTCAAAGGTTTGACAAAACGTCTAAATAATTATTTCTACCTTTTACTAATTATATTGATGTCTATCTTTCACAGGGCAGAGAGATTCTCATGCAAGTGCTTTTGGACGGTGCAAGCCCAATGCAAAAGCGTATTGCTGCATATCTGGTACTCATGAAAGACCCCCAGCCCACTGAACTGGCCCAGCTGGCTGATGCCCTGCCCAATGAGCAGGACCAACAAGTCAAGAGCTTTGTGATCTCCCACGTTACCAACATTTTGTCCTCAACTGAGCCAGCAACCAAAGAGTAAGTGAAAGGCAGTTTCAGATTTATATTCAAATGTCATACATTTGTTGTTGTACAACATGGTTAGTACATTTCCCCATTTTATCATTATCAGATATTTAACTGTAATATTTGTTTTCTGTCCTTCAGACTGAGACAGAAGATCCTTGATGCACTTCAGGGCAATGAGGTCGGGGCACCTATGGACCCCACCAAGTTCTCTCGCAACTACAAGATTGGATCTGTGGAAGGCAACATGTTCTTTGAGGGTAGCAGCTACTTGCCCAAGGAGGTCATGCTTGAAATGACTCTGAAGGCATTCGGCTATGACATCGACATGATGGAGGTAAACCTTTTGAGCTGTGTTTTCCATAAACTAGGAACAAAATGTTCTGAGGTCTGTAAGTGTGTCATGTCATAATGTTCTTCACCCTAACAGGTTGGTATGGAGGGCAATGGATTTGAGCCAACTGTGGAAGCCCTGTTTGGAAAGAATGGATTCTTCCCCGACACTGCCCTGGAGACAATGTACTTTGTCTCTGAAAACATGCCACTCAGAGTCAATGAGATCTGCAGAACATGCTCCCTGCTCTGAAGAAGGACAGGAAGAAGAGACAGGTATTTAGAAAAAGAGTTTTTATATCAAAAGTATAAATGACGTTATTAGAGATAATTTCTTTGGATTTATACCAACTGCAATGAATTAAGTAATATAGTATGGACTTTTCTGTTTAGGCATCACAGAACCTGATGAGGGAGATTGGACGCAACCTCCACAAACTCGTAAATGAAATGAAGACAGCACAGTCTCCCGAGGCGATGGTTTACCTGAGGCTGTTGGGTAATGAGCTGGGATATCTGAAGACCAATGAAATGGAGGAGCTGGCCTACTCTGCTGCCATGATGGTTGACAGCATGTTCAAAATGTTCCCAACTGATGTAAGGACATTTCTTTAAAGAGCATAGTAGAAACAATGCATTCATTGTAAGTTCCTTGTAAATTATTAAAATGTCTAATGTGTATTTGTATTTGCCACAGATCATGAAGGCACTGATGACCAAGGCTGACAACACAATCTTTGCCCACTACATCTTCATGGATAATGAATTCTTCCTGCCGACTGCCACTGGTGTGCCCCTGAGGATTACAATGTCTGGAACTTTCACCCCCGGCATCAAGGGTGGTCTTCAGATTGCCCGTGACATGGTAATTATTCATAAATGTGTTATAATGACACAAGTACATATTTTTATGATAAGCCTGATCACCAAAGGTCTTCTCCTTTCTCCTATTTTCCCACACAGAGCGAAGTGACCTTTATGCCCTCCGCCGGCATTGAGTTTGTATCAGAGATTGGCTCCCACATCCCTGAATATATCAACTCTGGCTTAGAGATGCATACCAACATTTTCCACGAAAGTGGGCTTAGTGCAAAGATCTCCATGGAAAGTGACAATGTGAAGCTGACATCCCTGCTCCAACACGTCCTACAAAGCTCATCAAAATGACGTAAGTAACAGGAAAAAAATGCCTTGCAACTCTGCTTGGAAAGCAGCAACAATATGTATACCTGTATTACAACATTTTAAAGGGGACAATGTTGTTTAACAAGATGGAAAACAGCTGTATTTGTAGCTTAAGTGCAACTCTTTTTTTGTGTCTGTAATAATGGCTTTATTAGAATAATGAGAGGGATCTTCAATCTTCAATAAAAACAATTCTAAGTTTTATTCTAACTTATCTACCCTTAACATATAGAAACACCTTGGTGGCAGTGACTGGATCAGAGGTGAAGACCATCCCCCCTATGGTGATGGACAAGGTTGATGTTAGCGAGTGCACTCCCTTCTTTGCTGGAATGAAATACTGCACTGATCTTCAGTACACCGATGCTTTCTCTCACGAGACAGCCCCCTTCTTCCCCATCACAGGAGACAGCAAGTAAGCAAGACTTTCTAAACCACCGGCACATAATTGTCTTTTGTTTAAGTTACCTAACAATATTGATTAATTAACTGAATTATCTAAACAGATTTGCTGTGGAGCTCCACCCCACTGGTGAAGTCACTGAGTACACAGCCACCATTGCCTACGAGCTTCTGAGAGAGGGAGAAGAGGGACGGCAGAAGGTCGACTCTGTGAAGTTTGTTCTGAGGGCTGAAGGTAGGGGCAAATATTGAAGGATCTTTAGGGCTTATCAATAGCTCAATTTAAAAAAAAAACACACATTAAGTGCAGTTAAGTTATATTAACCTTTTGGTTTTTCAACATCAGGTGCAGAGCCCACTGAGGCCAGAGCGATCATGAAATATAACAGGAGAAAGAATGTCATCACAGCTGATATCCAGATCCCAGACTACGATGTGGAGGCTGGACTCAGGCTGGGTGTTGTCGATGGAAACACCAAGGGCAAAGGAACTCACTCCATTTCTCTTGACCTCATAAACAAGAACATCCCTCAGCTCTCTCTGGTTGGCCATGCCAAGTAAGAAAAACAACACAAATGCTCATAAAATAACATATATTTCACCCTCATCCTTGAGATTAAGCTAACTCTGTGTCCTTTCTTTCAGTTTGAAAGAGATGAAGGAGGCTATGCTGCAAGTCCAACTTCTTGTTCCCTCAATCAATGCTGATGCCACTTTCACAGCTAACATGAAACGTGATGAGGAATTGGAGTTGGAACTTAAAAGTGAAATCAAGGTTATGGCTGCCACATCTGAGCAGAAAATCGCAATGAAATATGGTAATGTTACTTTCAAAGGGCCCTTTTAAGACATGTTAAAAGTGATTTACTTCTTAGACAGTAGCATATAAACCAGTTTCACATCCTAAATGTAGCTACATCTGACAGTGTCAGAATTGTTGGTAAACAGGAACAAAGTGTTGGTTTGTTTGCTAACATACTTTTACTCCCAGAATGATTCAAATTTTAGGATTAGAGAAATATTTCCTGAATTCTCTGGATTTAATATATTGTTGTCTATTTTTACAGATGCCAGCAAGTTTGAGGTTGAGTTCAAGTCCGATGTGAACACTGAGACAACCAGCTTGCCAATTGCTGATATGGTAGATATGTATGGCAACCAACTTCTTGACATACAGGTGGGGCAGACTGAAATGAAAGTCCGTCAGATCTTCAATAAATTTGCAGAGGTATGAATCTCGGATTTAACACTTATTTACATTGTTATTTGTTAAATGGTTGGTCATGAATAAAAGACTGATTGTCACTTTTTTAGGAAACAAACAACTACATGGAAAAGCATGGTGATGAATTCCATTACATTAAGGACTTTAGAGTGCCTGATATGCCTGAGATTTCCCTGCCAGAGACACTGTTCCTCAAGACGTAAGTGTGAAAAACTACAAGGTAAATGTTTAAATTATCGTTTTTTCCCAAAACATTTATGCACTTTACGTTTTTCTTTATAACAGCGAGGGAAAGGCTGTCTACCACTTCAACAATGAGCACTTCAGCATTGCTATCCCTCTCCCTCTTGGAGGAAAGTCAACAGAAGAACTTAACTTCCCACCAGCCTTGACCACACCGAGCGTGTCACTACCCCAGTTTGGACTGGAGATTGTGTCCATGGAAATTCCCATCCCAGAGCTTGTTGTTCCTGAGAGCCTTACTCTGTCCATTCCTCTTTTTGGCAAAGCTGAGATTTCAACTTTGATGAAAAGCAACCTATATGAAATGGAGGCCTCAATGGCTGCCGGCAAAGATATCGTTGATACACCAAGCTACTCTGCTAAGTTTGATGTGAGAGGAACCTCCCCAGTTGACATCCTCTCATTTACGATGACAGGTAATTAAAAGTGAATGTCATTCATGATTTTTTATTTGATATATGGCTATCATTAACTCGACATTACAATGATGTGCTGTTTACTCTTGCTTGAAGAGTGTTCAGTTAGTCTTCAACTTCCAATGATGTACACAAAATAAAAGTTAGATTTCAGTTACAATGTTCCTAATGAAATAATCAATAGCTATTCATCTTTAAATCCTCTTTTTTCCTTTTGTGTTTTATTTAGGCTCTGGAGTGTTGGCCACTACTGATTCCATCAAGGCCCATTTGGAAAGCTCTTTGGCTCATAAATTCCTTGAAGCCACTGTTGTTATCACTGAAGAAGCAACCTTCACAGACAAACTTAACCTGAAATCAAGCAGCAAGATTGAAGCCAAAAGCCCACTTGGTGTTCATTTCATCCTAGGCCACGATGGCACAACAGGAATGAACGCTGAAGAAATCTCTGCCCATAGCGACTTTAAGGGAGACTTCACTGCTGGACCAGTGTATGGCAAGACCATTTCAACCCAGTCATTTGCCATCTTCCCATTTAGGCATGAAGCAAAGATCGATTCTACGGTTCAGCTTGAATCCACACTTGTCAAGGCCCAGAATACAATTGCAGCAACGCTTGCCAATGGTGAACTCTCAGTTGTGTCTAACACCAATGCCTTTGAAGACCACTTGACCCATGTTGCTGAGCTTTCCTTCAAAGACAGCAAGCTGTCACTGAAATCTGATGCAAATGCTGTTGTTCTTGGCATGAAGATCCACAACCAAGCTGAAGCCTCTGCTGGTGCTGGTGAAGTTGTAATGAGAATGGAGACAAATGCTGACCACACTGAAAACCGTGTTTACTCCCTGCTGATTGCCTCCCTTGATGTCAATGGTCTGGCTGTGAATAGCGATGCCACCATAAAGCTCCTTGAGAATGAGGCTACCCATAAGGCTACTCTTAAAATGAACAAGGATGGTTTGACCACAAGTGGAACAAATACCCTCCAGAGCCCCCTGTCCCTGGAAAACACCTTCAATGCTGGGCTTGATGCTTCAACGGCTACTCTATCCATCGCCAACAAGGCTGCCATACGTGACATCAAGGTTGATAATGCCAACACTTTGACCATTACTCTTTCTAGCCTTGACTTCAACTCAAAGGCTGAAGCTACTGCCAGTGAGTATGCATCTTACACTCATGATATCACCATCAACCTGAAACCATACACTGCCTCTGCAAATGTTAATAACAACCTGAACGTTCTGGCTGCCAACTTCATTAATGAGGCCCAGCTGCAGGCAGAGCTTTACAAGATGGATCTGACTGGAAACCTGAAAGCCATCTATGGTGAGGAAGAGATCAAGCACACCTATCAGGTCAACTATGCTGATATGACAGCTAATGCAAAGTGCAGCACCATTGGAAAACTTTTTGGAACTCACATGAGCCACAACACCGAGCTTGAGGTTGTCGGTCTTGCTGCAAGGATTACCAACGATGCTCGCTTCAACTCACAGCCATTCCGCTTTGATCACACCATCCGTTGCAGCATTGTTCCTTTTGATTTCAACCTTGATGCAATCTTCAATGCTGATGGAGACATGACCATGTATGGAAAGCATAGTGCCCAGCTCTATGGCAAGTTCCTCCTTAAAGCACAACCCCTGGCTTTTGCTAGCTCACATGAATGCAGAGCATCAGTAAACCAGCAGCTAGATAACGGTTTTGCTCTTGAGACCACATTAGACAACAAGATGGATACCGTTCTGTCACCCCAAGAGCAGAAGACCAGTTTTAGAATGAAGTCTAAATTGAATGAACATGCTTTTAACCAGGACATGAGTGTTTACAACACTGCTGAGAGAACTGGAATTGAGGTTTCTGGCACTTTCCTCACAAACATGTTCAATGCAGAGTCCACAGAGAACCAGGAATTCACCATCTCTTCCTTCCTCAAGTATGACAAGATCACAGAATGTCAAATAATTCTGTTTCCTTTAATTGAAACTCTCCCTGCATTCTTGGAAAGTGTCAAGGTTGTTGTTGTGCGTGTGGCAGAGGCACTGCAAGACTACATCAACAATGAGGAGATAAAGGCTAAACTTGAGGCTCTTCCCCAGTATGTAAGTGACTTTGTTTCTCAACTAAATGTAGAAGGCAAGGTCACTCAGATGAAGCATTATTTTGATGATTTAACCCAAGAATATGTCATCTCCATGGAGGACGTGGAAGCCTCTTTGACAAACCTGAAGGTTACTGTTGAGAATCTTCTGGCTGATCTGTCAGTTTACATCCACCACTTTGCTGGTATGTTGAAAGACATTATTGTTAGTGGCAATCTGCCCGAGACCCTCATCCAGAAGATCCAGGAACATTGCATGCCATTAATGAGGAGTATGACATCCAGGCAATGGTTTTGCATGTGATTGATACCATGAGGGAGCTGATCCAGCAGATCGACTTGGAAAAACTCACGGGCAGTAGCATCTCATTCCTGCAGGATTTGGATTCCAAATATGAAGTCAAGGCTAAACTACAGACAATCATGAGTGATGTGAAACAAATGATTGAGACCTTCGACATGCAAAAATGTGTTGTTGAGCTGAAGGATTACATTTCATCAATCGAATTCAAATCTTACATTGATGCACTTGTGAGTCGGATTCCTACTGAGATTTTCAATGAAATTGTATTTTCCGTTAAGGAAATTATTCAGGATCTTGACATCCTAGGAAAGATCAACAATTTCTATGCCAAGATGAGGGAGCTGATTGTAAAGTTTGAGGTTGACAAAAAGGTCCAGGCTGTCTTGGAAAAGGCTGTTGAGTTCATCCATCAGTTGAAAATTGAGGAAACAATCAGTGCTGTAGTCAACAAGGTGAAGGACGCAGACATTCCTACCAAACTTGTGCAAGTCTTCCAGGATGCCATCAACTACTTGAAAACAACTCAGGTTGAGGATATCATTCAACAGCTGAATATGCATATTGAAACTATTGTGCAAAAGCTCAGGTCATTGGAGTATAATGACTTTGTGGATCATGCCAATCAAGTTATTGCTGAGTACACTGTTTACATCAATGAGCTGATCGGGGCTCTTGAAATCCCCCAGAAACTTGAAGCAACAAGAGACTTTGTCAACCTTGTTCTTTCATCATTCAGAGGATTTACGGAAAGCCTGAGAGAGATCAAAGTTGCAGAAATGATTGCATCTGTTAAAGATGTAATTGATAAGTTTGTGCTGGACATCGTTAAGCCCTTGGCTGAGTTCATTAAAGAAGAAATTACAAATCTGAATGTCAATGCTGCGATTACCACTTATCTGGACTTTGTGAGCAAATACTACACTAGGGCCATCACCAAGGTCACTGAGTTGTTAACCAGTATGGTTGAGATGATTAAGAACATGGCACCTGAACAAAAAATCATCAATGAGATTCAGCAGATCGTTGAGGGACTCATTGTTGAACTTAAGAAAGCTGAGTTGAATATTCTATCTTCACCCTTCCTCTCACTGATCTTGTTGTGCCCTCTGTAATGCTCAGCATGGATAAACTTGGACAGTTTGAAATCCCAACACAGCTTGACATCCCGGAATTCACTATCCTGGGACTTTATACCGTACAAGCAACCACTATTTCCTTTGAGGACATCAAGCAGAGAATCATTGAACTTATTGAATTCATTGGAAACTTTGAGATCAAAATGATTGATGTGGATGCTTTCTTTGGAGACCTGACCATGAACTACCTTCCTTCCATGCCTGAGATGTCCTTCCCGGAAATCAGCCTTCCTGTGATCTCATTCCCTACCATTCCACAGGTTCCTGTAGAAAAGCTTGTTAAGTCTCTCCAGGTTCCTGAGATCACATTGCCAACCATTCCAACTCAGATTATGGTCCCATGCTTCGGTAAACTCTATGGTGAGATCAAATTCGAAACTCCCATCTACACCGTCAAGACTTCTGCTGAGTTCCAGAACTCCACTGAGAGTGAAATGACACCTCAATTCACTGGATTCCTTACTTCCCTTGCCACATCTCCAAGTTTTGAAATCCTTAATTACAAACTAGACTCCACTGCTCGTTTGGAAATCGCAGAAATGAGTCGTGTTGTCCTTGCAGAGACACTTAAGTTCAGCCATGTTAATCTTGGAGTTGAACATCAGGCATCTGTAACTCTCTATGGCCAATCAGCCCAGGCCCAGGGCAAAACTACAATTAAGGTTATCACTACACCTTACACAGCTGACTTTATGAACACAGCCTTTATTGCAATGGAAGAAGGAATGTCTGCCTCTGTGGATACAACTTACAATCATGTTGTGGACCTCCCAATTGTCAGGTCAGGAGTGAAGCAACAGTTACCCAGAAAGCAGTTGCCCGCCAAGTTGGGTACACACTCACTCTAACAGTGGACAATTCAGGCACTGGCAAAATCAATGCTGATGATGTCACCCACAAGAGCAACTTGCATCTGACAATCAATCCCAGCACTGTCACTCTAACTTTCTCCGGTGACACAGACTCTACCATCTTAAAAATGAAACAGCAAATTACTGCTGAATCTGGCACCCTTTCCTTCTTCAAGTTTAATGTCCGCAATGAGGCAGAGGCACCAATCATCAAGAACAGTCTGATGGTGGCATCTGGACATGTAAACCTTTATGATTTGAAGGCTGAGCTGAAAGCAAACCATGACACAGAACTGTATGGCGAAATCAGTGGAGTCCTGTCCAATGGAATCAACATTGAAGTCCGTCCTGTTGAGCTCATCTTTGATTTCCAAAACAAAGGAAATGCCAAGGTCAACATTTTTGAAAGTCTGATTGCTAAGATAGATCTTCAGAATGATTACTCAGCCACCTTAAAACCTAACAGCCAAAAGATTAACACAGTAGCTCTGGCTCGTCTTAATCAGTACAAAATATCCTACAATTACACTGTTGACAATAATCCACATGATGCTGGGATCTTTGTTGCCATGGAAAGTGAGGCCAATCTTGACTTCCTGTCATCCCCCATCAGCATTCCTGAGTTTGACCTGCCATTCGTTGACTTCCGTACACCAGAAATCACTGGTCTGAATGTGTATGAGCAGACTGGATTGAACAACATTTTGACTACAACTGAACAAACTGTGGATGTGGATGCCAAGATTGTTTACCATAAAAGCGAGGCTGCCCCCCTTGTTGATATGATGGGTCTGATCCAGATTCCCTCTGTTGGTAACCTGATCACAGAGCTGTCTGTCAAGTCTGCCATTTTAAATCTGAATGTTAACGCTGGACTTTATGCGGAAGAAGATCTTGTGTTCCGTCTGGGAGCTACCACAGCCTCTGTGTTTGAGGGTCTTAAAGCCAAACTCGATGGAACCACCAGTCTGACTACCAGGAGAGGAATCAAGTTGGCCAATTCCCTGTCCCTTGAAAATTCTCACATTGAAGGCACCCATGACAGCACCATCAGCATGAGTACTGAGACTTTTGAAACAGTTGTCTCTGTGTCTACTGTTGCAAAGATTGCCCTGCCAATACTCAACCTTGAGGCAAACCAAAATTTGGTTGCAGACACCAAAACCAATGCAAATGCTGTCTCCACCTTCAGGATGACAGGTGATTTCAACCTCCCTCTGATCAAGGCTGTTGGAAAGGCAGAGGTAGACCATAGTCTGAAGCTGGAGGGAAGCTTTTTGGAGGTTTCCATGGAGTCAACAAACAAGGCCAACATGGATGGCACAGTGCGTGA
>JAAKFY010000003.1:25843591-25861091 GCA_011823955.1 Dissostichus mawsoni
CAGTCACCCCCATCTCCAGAGCCTCCTCCAGGTGAGACAGGTGAGAGATACAGGTGAGAGACAGACAGGTGAGCCAGGTAACATAGAGACCAGTCCACGCCCATCTCCAAAGCCTCCTCCAGGTCCCTACAGGTGAGACAGGTGAGAGACAGACAGGTGAGCCAGGTAACATAGAGACCAGTCCACGCCCATCTCCAAAGCCTCCTCCAGGTCCCTACAGGTGAGACAGGTGAGAGACAGACAGGTGAGAGACAGGTGAGACAGGTTACATAGAGACCAGTCCACATCCATCTCCAGAGCCTCATCCAGGTCCCTACAGGTGAGAGACAGACAGGTGAGAGAAAGACAGGTAACATAGAGACCATTCCACACCCATCTCCAGGGCCTCCTCCAGGTCCCTAATGAGAGACAGATAGGTGAGAGACAGGTAACGTAGACCAATAAACCCCCCATCTCCGGGTCTCTAAACACAGGTGAACAGACAGGTGAGAAAAAGTGAGACAGGTAACAAAGAGACCAATAAGCCCCATCTCCGGGTCTCTAAACACGGTGAGCAGACAGGTGAGAAAAAGGTGAGACAGGTGAGAGAGGTAACAAAGAGACCAATAAGCCCCCATCTCCATGGCCTCCTTCTGGTCCCAGACAGGATTTGACAGGAAAATTCAGGTATAAAAAGGTAAACTCAGGTGAACACAGGTGAGTTGTTCTTACTTGGCCCCCATGGGGATGACCCTTGACCCCACCCCCACAGGAATGTGATCGAACAGAGCCTGAGCGAGCTGCTCCTTCACCGGCTGAACGTCGCTCTCATCCAGGTTCGTCCTGAGCAGCCGCACGCCGCAGTTAATGTCAAACCCCACACCGCCTGCAGGGGGCGACAGAGAGACACTTTATTATATTAATACTGTGTTAGCATCATTAATGAAGAACCCCCACACCGCCTGCAGGGGGCGACAGAGATACACTTTATTATATTAATACTGTGTTAGCATCATTAATGAAGAACCCCACAGCGCTGCAGGGGGCGACAGAGAGACACTTTATTATATTAATACTGTGTTAGCATCATTAATGAAGAACCCCACAGCGCCTGCAGGGGGCGACAGAGAGACACTTTATTATATTAATACTGTGTTAGCATCATTAATGAAGAACCCCCACACCGCCTGTAGGGGGCGACAGAGAGACACTTTATTATATTAATACTGTGTTAGCATCATTAATGAAGAACCCCCACACCGCCTGTAGGGGGCGACAGAGAGACACTTTATTATATTAATACTGTGTTAGCATCATTAATGAAGAACCCCACAGCGCCTGCAGGGGGCGACAGAGGACACTTTATTATATTAATACTGTGTTAGCATCATTAATGAAGAACCCCCACCCGCCTGCAGGGGGCGACAGGAGACACTTTATTATATTAATACTGTGTTTAGCATCATTAATGAAGAACCCACAGCGCCTGCAGGGGGCGACAGAGAGACACTTTATTATATTAATACTGTGTTAGCATCATTAATGAAGAACCCCACACCGCCTGTAGGGGGCGACAGAGAGACACTTTATTATATTAATACTGTGTTAGCATCATTAATGAAGAACCCCCACACCGCCTGTAGGGGGCGACAGAGAGACACTTTATTATATTAATACTGTGTTAGCATCATTAATGAAGAACCCCAGCGCCTGCAGGGGGACAGAGAGACACTTTATTATATTAATACTGTGTTAGCATCATTAAGAAGAACCCCCACAGCGCCTGTAGGGGCGACAGAGAGACACTTTATTATATTAATACTGTGTTAGCATCATTAATGAAGAACCCCACAGCGCCTGCAGGGGGCGACAGAGAGACACTTTATTATATTAATACTGTGTTAGCATCATTAATGAAGAACCCCCCACACCGCCTGTAGGGGGCGACAGAGAGACACTTTATTATATTAATACTGTGTTAGCATCATTAATGAAGAACCCCACACCGCCTGTAGGGGGCGACAGAGAGACACTTTATTATATTAATACTGTGTTAGCATCATTAATGAAGAACCCCACAGCGCCTGCAGGGGGCGACAAAGAGACACTTTATTATATTAATACTGTGTTAGCATCATTAATGAAGAACCCCACAGCGCCTGCAGGGGGCGACAGAGAGACACTTTATTATATTAATACTGTGTTAGCATCATTAATGAAGAACCCCCACACCGCCTGTAGGGGGCGACAGAGAGACACTTTATTATATTAATACTGTGTTAGCATCATTAATGAAGAACCCCCACACCGCCTGCAGGGGGCGACAGAGAGACACTTTATTATATTAATACTGTGTTAGCATCATTAATGGAGAACCCCACAGCGCCTGCAGGGGGCGACAAAGAGACACTTTATTATATTAATACTGTGTTAGCATCATTGAGATGCAGCGACAAAGAGCCCCTATTAAATGAATACTGTGTTAGCATCGTTTAGAGCTAGAATGAACAGGTAGAAGGTGGAAAGTAATCTTTACACTGTACTAGAGATATTGTAAGTATACAATAATAATATTCCAAGAAAAACTCAGAATTTATGACATAAAATTAAGGTTAAAAAATTGCACATTTCTAAAACAATTTTTGATTTGTTTTGCTCGTAAATCTGGGACTTTAATCTTCTGAGAATGTGTAAATATTTTCTCGTAAATCAGTATGTTTTTCATCATTTTAATCTAAAAGAAAACATACATTTTTTAAATTACATTATTCTCATAGATTTGTGACTTTAGTCTCTGAGAATTTTTGATATTTTTAAGTCTGGTTTTTTTCGTACGTTTGTTATTTTTATCTCGGAAGATATCAACGTTTTTTTCTCGTGAATTTATGAAGGCTATCTTGGATTTTCTACGTTTTTTTTCATCTTTGTACGAGTATAAAATAACAAAACATCGTATAAGTAAAGTTATAAAAGCGTGTTTACCTGGAGAAACCACGGAGTTGGGGTCGTTCATATCGAAGGCGCCATGTTTCCGATCGCAAACCCGTATCCAGAGTGAACGTCCGGGAGACCGATGGACCTCTGAGGGGGAAATAAACAACGTACAATTCAGTGTGAAGCTTTAACGGTCCAATAAATCTAATATATTTAATATGTATATATGCATTACATTAATGTACACAATATCTGTTTGTTTTTTTATTATTACTGCACATATTTTATTCCATTCTATTGCATTGTAAATACTGCTATATTTTACTATATTTTTTTGTATTTTTAATGTTATTATAGTGTTCTTATAATAGTTCTCTATCTCTGTTTTTGTATTTTTGTTTTACTTTTATGTATGCACCACGACACCAAGTCAAATTCCTCGTACGTGTCAACCTACCTGGAGATAAACCTGATTCTGATATGTTCATTTAATTCATTCTTATTTTAAAAGTTACTTAAAGGTAGGGTAGGTGAGAATGGAGAAACCAGCTCGAGGGCGCTAGAATTTGAAAGTACGCAGTCTGAAGGAATCTGCCCCTTCCTTCAGTCTTCCTCACAGAGCCCCTCCTCCAACACACACGGACGCGCACATGACCAATGAGGGCACCAGATAAGTGTGTGCACAGATGGAAGGCTGACAGGCAGGTAGGCCATCCAGTCACTTTAGCCGGGCCGGCTCACTTACAGGTGGGGTAGGTAAGTTTGAGAAACCGGCTGAGATCCACTTGTTGTTATATTCCATGGAATGTCTTAACATCCCGATAGCAATGAATATCTTCAGGCTTTGACAAAAAATCCATTAAAAAAATCATCAGTGGAAGCCGTGGCTGTGAAAAGCACGACCAATCATCTGAGGCCGGCTAAAGTAACTGGATGGCCTACCTGCCTGTCAGCCCTCCATGTGCACAAACTGATCTCGTGCCCTCATTGGTCATGTGCGCGTTCGTGTGTTTGGAGGAGGGGCTCTGTGAGGAAGGGCAGATTTCTTCCGGCTGTGTATTTTCAAATTCTAGCGCACTGGAGCTGGTTTCTCCAAAGTGACCGACCCCACCTTTAAGTGTATATAATTGTAAAGTTATCTCTAATCTGTGTGAATCTGTGCTGTTTTTCATTCTCACCCTGTTGCTGATTAAACGACTGAATTTCCCCACAGGGATTAATAAAGGTCCATCTTATCTTATCTTATCTTAAATCCTCCAATTAATCTCGTTAAGACGATACTCACGTGTACGATGCCGGGCAGCGCCGCCACGTTCCCGATCTGCTTCATGGCGGGGAGAAACCCTCCGAAACCTGAAGAGCAGAAGCAATAAATACATTTAAAGTTAAAGTTCATCTCTGCTGTGATTGAATAGCTCAATGTGTGAGGTGAACCGCAGCTGACCTCCTCCTTTACAGGCGTTACGAAGCTCCTCGAACATCAGCTTCTCCAGAGGCTCGTTCACGTAGAAGTTCCCCTCGACCTGACACAAACAATTCATTCAAATACAACGGTAACATGCTATTTTCATGGTTAATATGGAAGCTGAAGAAGATTGGCTGCAGATGGTGTTTTAAATATGCACTGTTGGTTTAATTGATATGAATTATTCTAAAACCTGCATTGTTTTAGGAAAAAGTGGCAAAACAAATCAGTTTTCAACCAAATCAATATGGAAATGTGTTGCTTTTCTTTGTTATATGTTATATTTAAGTGAATATATATATACCAAAGACTTACAAAACCTTACATTTATTGTGCTATCATCTACTTATTGTTACTGTATAGTGTTATAAACAGGGGTGCACATAACTGGTACGCAGGTACGCATGCGCGGCACAAATCTGAATTGCGTAACGTCACTTGTGTGACTACGCGCCTTTGCGTACCTCAAAACATCTAAAACAAAACACATATTTCGTCTACACGTGTTTCTTGTCAACACTCAATGAGTAAACTACTAGACATGTCAAAAAACCCAAAGACATGAAGCAGCTACGTTGCCATTTCGCTCCTGCAAAAGACCTTCGGACTTTCTATGACTGATTGAACTGGAGCTGGGCGAGCCGCGCAGGACATAACCGACGAGGCCTCTACACCCGGCCCGACTTTGGGAGTCAGAGGCCGTCCGAAGCCGTCAGAGGCAGTCGGGCATTCGCGTCGCACTACTCAGGTTGGTGTGTCGTCTCTTTACGGCACATTTTCAAACCTCCCGCCTCCTCCCGCCACAGGAGGCAGAGGCTTAGATCACTGGACGACAGAGTTGGTTCACCGTGTGCACAGACAGGGTTAACGTCGGTATGAACAACAGAATTGTGCCAAAACTCCGCCAACTGGCTGCAGTGGGAGACTCCCCCGTGCACATTCTGTGCCCCGCACACATTCTGTGCCCCGCACACATTCTGTGCCCCGCACACATTCTGTGCCCCGCGCACACACTGGAGAACTGCGCACATTCTGTGCCCCGCGCACACACTGGAGAACTGCGCAAAATCAGCTGATCACAACGTTCACGCTCTGTGGTCAAGCTGCTGCAGTTTATTTACACCAAAGTGGAGTGAAACACACAGCTGCAAACTTACTCAGGGTGTTAATGGAAGAGTTTGAAATCAGACAGAGGTGGAAGAAGTACTCAGATCTTGTGTAGGAATACTCTGTTACAGTAAAAGTCCTGCACTCAAAATGTTACGTTAGTAAAATTAGAAAAGTATTATCAAAATATAGTTAAAGTACCAAAAGTAAAAGTAGATTGGTCCATTTCAGAATAATATATATGATATGTTTTATAATGATTGATCATGAAAGTGTTCTCAAAGCTGGTAAAGGAGCAGCTAGTTTGAATGACTTTGTATACTGCAGGGTAGCTTGAGGATTTACTCCAGGTGGAACTAAAGTCTGATTTAACACTTGGTTATATTTCACATCATTCATCCAGATCTGTGAAGTAACTAAAGGTATTAATACATGTAGTGGAGGAGAAGTACACCATGTACCTCTGAACTGTAGAGGAGTAGAAGTACACAGTACCTCTGAACTGTAGAGGAGTAGAAGTACACCATGTACCTCTGAACTGTAGAGGAGTAAAGTACACAGTAGCATCAAAGTCAAGTAAATACTATCTCAAATTGTACTTAAGTATACTTGAATAAGTGTACTTAGTAACTTCCCACATCTGAAATCAGATATGACTTCAAGTCATGTGATCATTTCTTAGTATTTGATCCTTCAACTTGGCCTCAGGAAATGCAAGGACTTCACAGTTTTGGAGAAAGCAAATCGGAGGCTTAAAAAGAGACAGGGAGGTGCATCTTCATCATCTTCATCATCTAGCATGCAAGAAGTGTAAATAGAGGACAGTGAAGGAGACACTGAGGAGGACCACGCTTCGTGTGGGGTGAGTACCAAACGCTGTCTGCTGGTACTCATCTGAGTAACTCACAAAAAAAGTTATGTGCACCCCTGGTTATAAATATACATTTTGATGGTCTTGGAAATATTATGCCATGTTATTTTATTAGTGACACTTAACATGGTTAATTAAATACCGTTTAACTATTATGTAGGGTGCATATGAAGCCAATAAATAGATTCTATTTTTAACATTTTCACATGTTTACTGATTATATATTAGGACACACCCTTTAATAGCTAAGTCATTTTAAAGCTAATATTTGCTTTATAACTGAGCATCGTCAGCAGGTTTTAACTTTCATTTGCAGCTGATTTCAGGGGGTACTTTCACTGATTATTGTGCCTACATTTCACAAGTATTATGGTATGTTTATGGGCATTTATCTGCAGGTTAAAGTCTACAGAACATGTGCTAACTGCCCGTATAAATAACTGAGAGCTAACATGCTAACAGCTAAAAGTGTCTCTTACTTGCATGTTGGGCACAAAACCCTTTTTAATCCTCCAGGTGTTCTTCCCGATCTTGTCCAGGAACTGCAGCTCATCGTTATAACTGCGACTCATTGTTGTGGGGAGAATATATTAGATGTTTAAAGAGTTTAAATCTATTTTTATGCTGCGTTTCACCGGTTTGTTTAACGCCAAGTGTCAGTAGTCACTGAGGTACGGCAGCTCGGAAGCTATTTAAAGAAAACGCGTTTGGTTCTTTGGCATGACGCATGACATTTCTACTTAAAAAGAGCAGATGAATAGTGGACTTTTTGTTTAAATTGAACACTCAATAGTATATGATATTATTTTATAAGTATGGAAGTCGGGAGGCAGTGCGTTGTAGCTAAAAACGTATATACTCGCTTGCCGTAGATGTAGTCAAATACATTGTAGTATAATTCGAACCTTCAAGTACAAGCGGATGTTCGACTACTAGCCTTCAAAACAAAAGCTTGCTATCGGTTTTTGATCTTTCTTTTCTTCAATTTAACACATTTGAAGACGTGTATGTTATAATTATTTAATAAAGAGAGTTTTACCATTTATTGAAAATATGAGATCAATTAAGCGTTTTTATTACCTTTGTTTTTGACACAAGGGCTTTATTTTGAAATTCCCTTGCTTATGTGGCATGACGCATTACATTATTTAACTCTTTATGTAAAAGAAAAGCTTTTATAATGTTTAAGATATTGTTGAAACTGTCTAATTTAGTGGATTTTAAAGAAGTGATGTTAAAACAGTTATGTTTTCTAGGACCGGCGTGTTGTATAAAGAGCGATTCTGCCCGCAGTGTAGTCAGAGAGAGCTTGCCTTCAAGTTCAAGCTTCAAAACAAAAGCTCGCAATAACTTTTTGTTCTTTCTTTTCCATAAATTAAACATTTAAAGACATATATGTTACAATAATATATTAAAGAAAACATTCATAAAAAATATTTGATCAATGTAGGGGTTTTACTACTTTTATTTGGGATATAATTCTAACATTGCTTTTACTTTGAAATTCCCAACCGGAACCTCTGTGTGTTAAGCTGTATTTGTTTGAAGCTGTTTGTTTACAGGTGCGATTTATCGGAGAAATGTCCTAAAACAAGCTGGATTGAATCACTTTAATTCATCATGTAAGTATTTTACAGCTTTGGCAGCTTTTATAAACATAATGTCGGTTACATAAGTTAACTAACTAGCCTGGTATTCAGTTAGTCAGCTAGTAAAGCTTCACTGTTACGCAGCAACTTTAAAAACGTTAGCGTTTTAGGAGAAACGAAAACGAAACGTTGCATTTTTTCTTCTTAAATAACAAGTCAGATTTGATGGAAAACGAAATATGTAATTAATTCTCCTTAAATAGCAAGCCATACTTTATAACAAACTGCTTTAATCCATGAATTGATGCCTGTTTTATTTCTATTGTATTTTGCATTAATGTGTTGTGGTTTTTCAAACGTTATGTTGCTAACGTTCATTAACGGATTATTACATGTTATTAAATGTTATTAAATCTGTTTTTTGCGCCTATTTATTACATTTAGTCTGATTTTAAATAATAAACAGGACTTAAAACAGCATTAATGACTCATCAGAAAATGTAAAAGTGGATATTTAATTAGTTCTTATTAAATAACAAACTAGATATTATAACACACATATTGATTGCATTTATGCCCATTTTATTTGTATTTATTTTGTATTAATGTGTTGTTGTTATTTGTCCTGTTTGGTTTTACAAAGTGTAGCTTCCTATTGTTCATTAACTGAATATTAAAGGGGACCTATTCTGCTTAATGCACTTCTTCATGTCTCTTCTACATCAACATGTGTCCCCTCTGTGTAAAGAGACTCTCTCTTTACACAGAGGGGACACATGTCTCTTCTACATCAGCATGTGTCCCCTCTGTGGAAAGAGACTCTCTCTTTACACAGAGGGGACACATGTCTCTTCTACATCAACATGTGTCCCCTCTTCTTCATGTCTCCTCTACATATGTCCCCTCTTTGTAAAGAGACTCTCTCTTTACACAGAGGGGACACATGTCTCTTCTACATCAGCATGTGTCCCCCTCTTCTTCATGTCTCTTCTACATCAACATGTGTCCCTCTTCTTCATGTCTCTTCTACATCAACATGTGTCCCCTCTTCTTCATGTCTCTTCTACATCAACATGTGTCCCCTCTTCTTCATGTATCTTCTCATCAACATGTGTCCCCTCTTCTTCATGTCTCTTCTCATCAACATGTGTCCCCTCTTCTTCATGTCTCTTCTACATCAACATGTGTCCCCTCTTCTTCATGTCTCTTCTACATCAACATGTGTCCCCTCTTCTTCATGTCTCTTCTACATCAACATGTGTCCCCTCTTCTTCATGTCTCCTCTACATCAACATGTGTCCCCTCTGTGTAAAGAGACTCTGAAAGTTTCAGGAACAAAGATTCTCTCTCTTTTTGTCCTGATCCATTTCTATAAAAACCTGTCTGAAATGAGCTGATCAGATTTTGGCCACTTTGTGATGTCATCACGATGTTTTGGCTTGTGTACCATTAGCCAATCAGCAACCAAGGTAACCCCCCCCCCCTAATAAAACCCCACCAATATTGTTCCTGCTCGTTTGTAATAAACGTCGACTGTATATGTAAAATAAATTAGGTATGTCATATTTCCAAGTGTGTGTAAACTCCAAAAAATAAATCTTCCATAGAAATCTACTTTGCAACTTATTTTTTTAAGATTTTTATGTTCGCTCCTCAGACACCAAAGCAAATTCCTTGTATGTTAGTAAATGTACCTGGCAATAACTAGATTCTGATTCTGAAGCATGCATCTTCCCAACAAACCCCATTACGTTTTCACTAAATGTCGGTGAAATGAAGTCGTAACGCGTTGTATTTTCATCCTAGTTTTTTTAATAACTGTCTCCTCTTCCTGTTTCTTTGTCTCCAGAATGAAGCTGAGAGTTCGGATCCTGCGTCAGACGAGTCGCGTCGAATTATCCGGAGAAGATCCGAGTCTGAAGGACCTCTCGGATCTGATCAGAGAGACGCTGCTTTCTGCACATGGACTCAGGTCAGAGCATGGATGTTTAATAAGAGCTGGATACAGCGTGGGAGGCGGGGTCTCGGTCTTTCCTATGAGAGCTCTCATTGGCGCATGAGGACAAAATGGCCCAACTTCTGAGAGAGCGAACGTCACAGATTACCCAGCATGCCTGGCTGTCAGAGCAAAGTACCTGTATGTGCCATGGATGTTTAATAGAAACCGCAGTGCCGCGTCCTAAAACCCGGAAGTAAGTTAGCATTTTTACCACTTCCGGTTCCTTCGTCAAAAAGCAATGCAATTTCTCCAGAGGGTTTTGGAAAATAGCTCCAAATAAGGTCTGTGTTTGACACAAAATGAAGAGATAGATCACGTTTTGTTCTACCACATTAATACATCAGCAGTGACCCCCGCTGGTGATTTCTGAAGAGTTTACGTGTCGGAAAAACGATGGTTGTTAACAAGTGGCATTAGTGGACTACAGAAATGGTCGAGGCCGTTGTACGTCATTACGCCGATTACGTAAACACTCCGCTAAATTTCTTTCCCCCTGTGTTCTGCTTGAAAGAGAGTATATGCCTATCTTAAGTATCTTAAGTATCTTAAGTATCTTAAGTATCTGTAGTATCTGTAGTATCTGTAGTATCTTTAGGATCTATATCTTTATCTGACCATCATCATAAAATGAAAGCTTTGTTAAAATATGCAAGCGCGCGAAAGTCAGTTGAGGCGATCTTAAGTTGGCGTGACGTTGAGTCGTGCGACCCTGCCGTTCTAGCTTGTAGTTCCTTTATAGCATAACATTAGCATTTTGCTTCTGGCGACTAGATTTATGATCGAAAATTATAAAAGTAGCGTAGATATGTGGAGATTATCTGGCTGAACAAACGTGATCCCTCTCTTAAAGTGTTTCAACCACAGACCTTATTTTGAGCTATTTTCCAAAACCCTATGGAGAAATTGCATTGTTTTTTGACGATGGAACCGGAAGAAGTTTACTTCCGGGTTTTAGGACGGGAGGCGGGGTCTCGGTCTTTCCTATGAGAGCTGCTCATTGGCACATGAAGACAAAATGGTCCAACTTTGAAAGAGCGAAACGTCACGAAGTATTCATATAATGACATAATCCGTTCTTATTGTGCATCCATGTGTAAAGGTAAAACTCATGTAGTACTGAACACGTCACATGAACGTGCCGGGCGGCGCGGTCCCGTGGGTCAGATGCGCGTTCATAATGCAGAGGAAAATAACTCTCAGAATAACGTTATTAGCACATTTTACAACTTGAGGACCGAATGTTTTTAATAAGGGCTATACAAATGTTCATACTGGGTAGTTTATTTAGTTTAAAAAAAATTATCCAACGATTTACAGACGTCTCTTTCCCGATGTTAGTCAATGGGAGAAAGTCTCTCCGGGCCCAGCGACTGATACGGAAGTTGTAGTACCGCCGTTTGGCCACAAGGAATATTTTCCTCAGAGTCCGGCGCACTTCCTGGGGGCTTGGTATGTGCGCTCACAGAGCATGCGCCCCTTAAGCCCCGCCCCCCGAGCTCCCACTCTCGGCTCAGTAGAATGAATGGAGAGAGAAAATAAATCTAGATTCGTCTTTTAGTGCATTTTACAACTTTAAGGACCGAATGATTCTAATAAGGGCTCTACCATAGTTCATACTGGGTAGTTTATTTAGTTAAAAAAATACAGTATCCACTGATTTACAGACGTCTCTTTCCCCATGTTAGTCAATGGGGAAAAGTCTTTCTGGGCCGGGTCACGTCACGGACTGATACGGAAGTTGTAGTACCGCCGTTTGGACACTACGCATTTTGGGCACAGAGTCCGGCGCACTTCCCCGGGGCTTGGGTTAGACTCCAGAGAAAGGGCTATTTTATACCTGTATTACTTTCTCTATTCTACTGTTTATGACGTTTATACATATATACTGTTCATATTTGTAAAACAAACAAAAACAGTGCGTATGCAAAGATTGTTTTTTTTAAAATTGTTGCATCTGTATGATTTATGAAATTAAAAGAACAACCCACATTTTTTTTTTTAATGATAAAGAAAATATTGAAAAAAAACAGAAATCTGAGGAATTTCTCATGAAACAATTTCAGAAAATTCAGTTTCTTTCTGACATTTTTTCCTGAGAAATTCCTCAGATTTCTGGATTTTTCTCTCAAAATATTCCGTCATTATTTCTGTATCCCTGCAGCTGGCTGTGTAAAGTCTCTCTTTCTGGTCTCAGGTCGGACATTGCCTTCAGTTTGTCTCTGAACGGCTCCGAGCTGCTCTCTGTTGCTGGGCAGACTTTGTCTTCCTGCGACATCGTGTCTGGATGATCTGCGTCCTGCTGCCAAACAACGACGAAACAAACCCAAATCCTTCCAAAAACAAGTCCTCCTGCAGCTCCAACATGTCCATCTACCAAAGCTGCTCCTCTTCATCCTCCTCCTCCTCATCTTCTTCCTCATCTTTCACCTCCTGCAGCTCCTCCTCCTCCTCCTCCTCCTCCTTTAAATCCTGCAGCTCCTCCTCAGACAACCAGCAGTCGGCGGCCATGACTCCATCCAGGTGAGTGTTACCTGTGGAATCATCTGATGAAAAGTGCTTTATTGATCACATTTTTGAAATTTCCCAAAGACACACGCAGCAGTTTCCTCGTGTTATCGGCAGCTTGCTCCAACTTTTTTTAACAACCCAGATAACGGTAGTACATATTTAATATTTTTCTCCGATTTGTTTTGTTTACTTTCTGAGACTAACGTAGAGTTTTTCTGTCTTTCAGCCCTACATTAAAAATGAATTATCTCTTTTCAAGAGAGTCCTGGCCCAAGAAGTGCTCTTTAGATGTCCCTGAATGTGAATCGTTGTGTGCATGAATGTTTCTCAGATTAAGGTACATTGGTTCTCTCTCTCTCAGCCCAGTGTTGTTCCTGCAGCAGCGGACCCCCCCCTGGATGTGTTTCCCCCCCGCCCCTGCACCTGGGACCCCCTGCTGTGCAGCGAGGCGTCGGGGGGGCAGGTTCCTCTCTCTCTGGAGCTCCTCCTCGTCTCAGCCCCCCCTCCTGCCCAGCTGACGCCGTCATGGTGGCCGCTCACCTGCTGATGCTGGAGACGGGATTCCTGCCACAGGTGAGAGCCCGCAGACTCAACCACGCTAATCTACCCGGTTACAGGACGGGATTTAGAGAGAAATTTACTCTGTGTGTGTGTGTGTGTGTGTGTGTGTGTGTGTGTGTGTGTGTGTGTGTGTGGTGTGTGTGTGTGTGTGTTGTGTGTGTGTGTGTGGTGTGTGTGGTGTGTGTGTGTGTGGTGTGTGTGTGTGTGTGTGTGTGTGTGTGTGTGTGTGGGTGTGTGTGGTGTGTGTGTGTGTGTGTGTGTGTGTGTGTGTGTGTGTGTGTGTGTGTGGTGTGTTGTGTGTGTGTGTGTGTGTTTGTGTGTGTGTGTGTGTGTGTGTGTGTGTGTGTGTGTTGTGTGTGTGTGTGTGTGTGTGTGTGTGTGTGTGTGGTGTGTGTGTGTGTGTGTGTGTGTGTAGGACTGTGCTAAAGGTCAGATGCCTGCAGGATGGAGGTCTCCTTCTGTCTATAAGCTGCAGTATTCTCACCCTCTGTGTGAAAACAGCCGAGTCATGGTGCTGGCAGTAACCATGGGCCCTGAACTCGTCATCAACGGTCAGTTTATTTGTATTAATTTTTTTTACGAACGTTAGGAGGTCATAACATTTGATTATGATTGTTTTTTTTTTTCTTTTCCCTGCAGCCACTCTGAAGGTGGGGGAGAAAGTGGACACGGTCCCTAAACTGTGTGTGAAGCCGGACGGATTCCTCACCCCCAGTGGAGAGGTGTTGTTATTACATCTACTATAATGCAGGGATGTGTGAAAATGATCATAATAATAATATATGAAATTTGTGTTTCAGGAGAAAGTGCAGCCGCTGCGTTCAAAGACCTGAGCAAACTGTCTCGTCTCTTCAAAGATCAGATTTCTTATCCTCTGATCGCTGCAGCTCGAGCAGGTACAGGACGTATAAAATATGCATAACATTATTTATTTATTAATTAGAGTAGTGTGTTTTCCTGTTTATTAATCAATAAATAATATAATCTTTATATTTGTCTGTTATCAGCGATGTCTCTCTCCGGTGGTGTTCGGCCTCGCCGCTCTCCCCCCCGAGCTGCTGCTCAGAGTCCTCCGACTGCTCAACGTCCAATCAGTGCTCAGCGTTTCCTCCACCTGCAAACACCTGAACATCTGCAGCCAGGACGCGTCGCTGTGGAGGCACTGGTGCAGAGAGACCACACAGGTGAGACACTTTAATATCTCACCTGGTGCACAGAGACCACACAGGTGAGACACTTTAATATCTCACCTGGTGCACAGAGACCACACAGGTGAGACACTTTAATATCTCACCTGGTGCAGAGAGACCTCACAGGTGAGACACTTTAATATCTCACCTGGTGCACAGAGAGCTCACAGGTGAGACACTTTAATATCTCACCTGGTGCAGAGAGACCTCACAGGTGGACACTTTAATATCTCACCTGGTGCAGAGAGACCTCACAGGTGAGACACTTTAATATCTCACCTGGTGCAGAGAGACCTCACAGGTGAGACACTTTAATATCTCACCTGGTGCACAGAGATCTCACAGGTGAGACACTTTAATATCTCACCTGGTGCACAGAGATCTCACAGGTGAGACACTTTAATATCTCACCTGGTGCACAGAGACCACACAGGTGAGACACTTTAATATCTCACCTGGTGCACAGAGACCTCACAGGTGAGACACTTTAATATCTCACCTGGTGCAGAGAGACCTCACAGGTGAGACACTTTAATATCTCACCTGGTGCACAGAGACCTCACAGGTGAGACACTTTAATATCTCACCTGGTGCACAGAGACTCACAGGTGAGACACTTTAATATCTCACCTGGTGCAGAGAGACCACACAGGTGAGACACTTTAATATCTCACCTGGTGCAGAGAGACCACAAAGGTGAGACACTTTAATATCTCACCTGGTGCACAGAGACCTCACAGGTGAGACACTTTAATATCTCACCTGGTGCACAGAGACCACACAGGTGAGACACTTTAATATCTCACCTGGTGCAGAGAGACCTCACAGATGAGACACTTTAATATCTCACCTGGTGCAGAGAGACCTCACAGGTGAGACACTTTAATATCTCACCTGGTGCAGAGAGACCTCACAGATGAGACACTTTAATATCTCACCTGGTGCAGAGACCTCACAGATGAGACACTTTAATATCTCACCTGGTGCACAGAGACCACAAAGGTGAGACACTTTAATATCTCACCTGGTGCACAGAGACCTCACAGGTGAGACACTTTAATATCTCACCTGGTGCACAGAGACCACACAGGTGAGACACTTTAATATCTCACCTGGTGCAGAGAGACCTCACAGGTGAGACACTTTAATATCTCACCTGGTGCAGAGAGACCACACAGGTGAGACACTTTAATATCTCACCTGGTGCAGAGAGACCTCACAGGTGAGACACTTTAATATCTCACCTGGTGCAGAGAGACCACACAGGTGAGACACTTTAATATATATGAATAATACCTGTATGGTCTCTTTGTGACATATATTAATGTTTATTGAAATGTGTTTTCAGTTCGAGGTGCCAACAGAGACACGGACTGGAAAGAGGTGAGAGTCAAATAATTCATTTTATATAAATATTTTTATATATAGATGTTGATCTAATTTATTGACATATATTGTTGACATATTTTATAGCAATTTCACAATAAAAAAATCCAACCGTTTTTCTTTGTTTTCCCAGTTCTACAGAAAACACTACAAACAGCGACGTGAACGTCTTTGGCGTCACAATCACCCTCGTCTCCTCCCTTTCCCCCCCTCGCCCGCCCCCCCCACCCCCACCCCCACCCGATGCCCCCCCCTCCCCCAGGCATCATCGGGGGGAATACGACCAGCGGCCCCTCCTCCTGCTGCCCCCCCGCCCCCGATACGACCCGATCCACGGCCCCCCCCCCCCCTCCAGACCTGCATCCCGGGAGACCCAGAGCCGCCTGGTGGAGGCCGGCTGACGTGAGGAGAGGCTTCATCTGAAGAGGGAACAAATAAATCATTATGACCCTTATAATTAACATTAGCGTCAATGTTGAAGGTAATAATCCAGAGAAAGCAGTTTTGTAACGCATCGGAACATCAAGAGTCTTTATTTACAACTCATTATCACCCTCATAATTAACATGTTTAAGGTAATAATTCAGAACGTTCGGAGGGGCTTCATCTGATGAGGAAATAAAACAACACACGTGTGAACATCAAGAATCTTTATTTACAACTCATTATCACCAATAATAACTTTAGCGTCAATGTGTAATTCAGAATAACTTCTTTTAATAAAACAAAGGTTTCATCTGACGCATCGAGTCTTTATTTACAACTCATTATCACTCTTATAATTAACATGTTTATGTTTATGTTTATTCAGATCATTCAGATAAAGCAGAACAGAGGGTTCATCTGACGAGGTTGGGGGGGGGGGCTAGTGGAGCCTCGCAGCGGAGAAACTGTGGCGCGCTTACACTGTAGGTGCGCCGCGTTTGGGGTGCGGGCGCTAGTGGAGCCTCGCAGATGGGGGTGCTGCACCCCACTCAGCACCCCCCTTCCCGCGTCCATGAGTAGGGTTTGGTAACTTATTTTAATAAAACAAACGGTTCAGATGTGTGCCGTTTTATTTCTAAGAAGAAGGGCGTCAGATGAACCCTTTGTACAATGTACATGTGTTGAAGCGCTAGCCAATAGGGGCGCAGGTGTTGCATAGTGATGTCACTGTGTTCCGAAAGTAAACAAAGGAGTCCAATGTTATTTACTTATATAATATATATGTTTTTTAAAATTATTTTATACCAAATTTGGACTTTTTTTATCTTATATATTTGACCTAAACTTAAGTCAGATGATAGAATACAATAAAATAAGGTCTCTTTAAATCCATATTATTTCCACGGTCGGCAGATCATGAGACAATGACGTCATCTTTTGTCTTAAAACAAAGGGTGCGTTTGTTTAACAGACGAAGAGGTTCCCTTTCAGGCGGGCGGAGTTTAGAGTGGTGTGTAACACCGGTGTGACGAAGAATGCTGTCACCCGCTAAATCATGTGACCTGATGGGGAAATACAGACGTTTTTTGTCACCGTTTAATTTGTAATTATAAGTATTTAGAGACGGTTAAAACATAAGATAGCCGTTGACGTTAACCTGACGTCATTACGCCAGTCACAAAATTAGCACAGTTGTTCCAACGGACGTAAAATGACCGAGATTAAAGCAGCAGACAGGTAATGAAACACCTTAAATAACTGTTTAAATTCTCCAACGAGGCACCGAAACTCTTCTGATAGATTCCGTTATTTAATCCGGTATTTTAAAGTAGTTAAAGTTGGTTTAAAAGCCTAAATGTGACCTAATGTAAGCTTTAGCTGTAGTTAGTTTTTGAGTCAGACAAGCCAGCCGGGCGGGGACTATCCGGCTTCCTCCTACCGACTAACAGCAATGATAACACGGGTGCGCTTGATTTATGACCCGCT